>ML786576.1:94501-118840 GCA_009831015.1 Picea engelmannii | reverse complement strand
GCATCGTCTTAGGTAGTCCGTACTTGTATGATCGTAAAGCAATCTTCTACAGAACTAAGAATCAGTATCAGTTCACTAAAGAAGGTCATGACTATGTGGTGCATGCTCATCATGTTAAAGAAAGTAAAAAACTTCAAACAATGGAACAGTTAACGAAGGTAGTGCAAGTAAGCGACAAACCACTAATTGTTTCAAGTGAAGTAATAGATCTTAAGCAAGAACAAGATATGATTATGGAATGGAGAATCAATCATAAATTGCTTCAAGATAAATTCATGTCGTGCAAATACTTCAAGTATATCAGTTCATTTGCAATCGTTTTTCTGATGTTATCATTAGCAATGTTTGGTACATGGATGATAGTGGCTTTAGTGAAATGTCACAGGATTGCAATAACTAACAATATACTGTCAGTCGTCATGATTGTGTTACAGTTGATATTGATGAGACAGGTGCACAGGACAGAGTTCAGAGATAGAGGACAAGCCGGGTGGCCTATCCCGAGCTTGCTGACTGGTCAGTAACCTTTTGGGGACCAAAAGGACTTTTTGTGGGGAGGTGTGATCCGAAATCGGATCCAGAAGCCTGATAGGGCTTGAAAAATGCTCAAAAATGAAAGTGCTCGGAATGCGACGAAACCTATGCCATTGCGTCTGGCTCGTCTTCTTGATTCCGGTGGTATATTTACTTCGTCAAACGGAGTTCGTATGGAGAAGATATCTAGTTCTGTCCGAAAAGTCAAACATGCAAAAAAGGGGATGACTGTACAGTCCGTACAGTCCACGTGTCATGTCCGTACAACTGACGTGGCATGTCCGTACAGCTGACGTGGCGGCTCTAGAAGACGACACGTGGCATATCCGTACAGAGGACACGTGGCATCACTAGGATGCGACACGTGTCAGGTGGATTTGGCACTTTTGGCATACAATTGGACCAGTACAGAGGTGACACGTGTCACCACTGACAGGGTGACACGTGGCAGACTGACAGGGCGTACGCCAGGCTGACGTATCATATGATTGGGCAGTACGACAGGTAGACGTCTCAGATGACGTGGCGGTAGACGTGGGCCAATCACAGGCCGACATGTGGCATGTTTCGATTGGTTTTTAAAGCGCCACGTGGCCCAGTCACGGGCTGCCACGTGGCGTTGCATTATCGGCTCGTTGGTTGCAATGTAAAATTTTGTTATGGTTTCGCCGGGGTTCGAACACGGGACCTCCGGGCGGTGAATGGACTGGCAAGTTTGGCTAGCCACTCGGGCGGCCGGTGTTTCATGTTATATGAATCAGCGTTAATTTTTTTAAAATTAAAACAATGTTCGAGCGGGCGGAGGAAAGGGCCGGGGCTTAGCCCCAGCCCTTGACCGTTGCTATGTGACCATACCATTGCAGACCGGGAGCGCGGCGTATTTGGCGGGAGTTTGTTTATTAAGCCCGTGGACGCGCCAACGGTACCATATGACCCGGATGTCAACCGACGGGCGCGGGAACTGTTGGGCCACGGGCCTATGCCACGAGCCAAAGAACCGGGAGCGGAGCCAACAAGAAGGGGGCCAGCGCATAGTGCTTGGCCCTATTATAGTCCATGTGACCGATAAAACAGGAGCACGCGCCGACAAAGGGGGCTTAGCGCCCAATACTATGCAAAAGTGGGTTTTTATTAACAGATTTGGTTTTTTTTAATTAATTTATGCCTATTATTAGCAGATTTACTCCATTTTTGGGGGATATTGGGCATTTTTGGAGGCCAGATTCTTGGAGGAAGTTGGGGATGTGAAAGCAACTCCATTGCTATATAAACTAGGCCTATTTGAGGCCAATAGACAGTCATTCAGAGCAGAGTTATGCTGAAGGAAGGCCAAGCCAAAGTCAGTTTGATGCAGGGAAGCCTTTGAGGTGGAAACACTGTCGGATCGTTTCTGGGAGCTTGGAGCATCAGTTTTGCATGCCGTTTCTTTTGCAGGGTTCTTGAGATCTGGGACAACAATACTAGATCAGTCTTGTAGCCATTTGGCATTGCTGAAATGTAATTTTGAGCACTTGAGCAGAAATAAAGAAGCCTCCCCCACAAGGAAAAAGGCCCGGAGACGTAGGCAAAAGTTGTGCTGAACTCCGTTATCAACCTGCGTTCTTATGGTTTGCTGTATACTATTCTTTTCAGATCTGAATATGTGTATTTGACTGATATAATCCTCTTCTGTCCTCATTCTTTCATTAAATTCTCAATGGTTAATTAATATATGCAAGTTTAAAACTCAACCATAATCATTCAAAAGATCCTGCGGATCAGTTGATTTAGTTAATTTATCCACCACCACCATGATTGAATCATGTTGCTTCACTGTTTTGGGCAGCTTTGTGATAAAATCGACTGTAACTACTTCCCATTTCCATTCTCGAATGGGAAATGACTGCAATAACCCAACTGGATACCTATTCTCAATCTTCACTTTCGGGCACTCTAGACATCTAACTATGTGATTAGCCACTTCTTTCTTCATTCTCGGCCAAAAGTATTGGCTTCTTACTGCTACAATTGTCTTCTAATATCATGGGTGTCCAACATATGACACATTATCCATTTCTTTCAGAACTGCATTTTTCTTCTCACTAGAATTCGACACATACACCTTGCCTTTGTACATGAGAATCCCATCTTCCTTTAGCTCATAACAACTAAATTTATGCTGAAAATTTTCTTGCTGTAATGTTTCTTTTATTTTCACATATTTCTGATCTGAATTTGCTGCTGCAATAATTTGATCTTTCAGATATGTCCTGTACATGTTGATGGTTGCCACATGCACTTCATGAGCTCTCGTGCTGAGTGCATCAACCACTTGATTTTCTTTGCCTTATATATGCTTAATTTTGAAGTCATATTCACTCAGAAATTCCAACCATCTAGTTTGTCTAACATTTAGTGTTGGTTGTCCAAACAAATGTTTTAGACCACAACGGTATATTCATAGCTCGAATTTCTTACCCATAAGGTAATACCTACACATTTTTAATACATGTACAATAACTGCTAACTCTAGATCATGTGTGGCATAATTTCTCTCATGCTCTTTTAGATTTCTAGACTCATAACATACCACATGATCCTTTTGACTAAGAACTCCACCAAACCCTTCTTTGCATGCATCAATGCACACAACAAAATCTTCATCCAGGTCTGCAATATTCAATATTGGTGCACTTGTCAAGATGTCTTTCAGTTGTTGAAATCTCTCTTCACACTTGGAAGTCCATTGAAATTTCACTCCCTTCTTTTGCAAAGAAGTGATTGGGCTTGCAATCTTTGAAAAACCTTTTATGAAAATTTGGTAATAACTGACAAGACCCATGAATGATCTGACTTCTGTCGCATTCTTGGGCGTTGGCTATCCTCTAGTGGCCTCTATATTCTTAGGATCAACTTCTATCCCTTTCGCTAAAATTATATGCCCCAAGTAGTGAATCTTCTTTTTGTAAAAGATGCACTTACTTAGCTTAGAATACAACTTATGCTCGCTTAGAAATTGCAACACCATTCTTAAATGTTTCTCATGCTCCTCTTCTAATTTAGAGTACACAAGTATATCATATAGGAACACAATCACAAACTTGTCTAGGTACTCCCTGAACACTCCATTCATCAAACACATAAAAACTATTGGGGCATATTATAGCCCAAATGGCACTACCGTGAATTCATAATGCCCATATCTTGTTCTGAACATTGTCTTGCTGATGTCTTCTTCCTTTATCCTTACTTGATGATAGTATAATCTCAAGTCAATCTTCAAAATTATTCTTGCACCCTTCAACTGATCAAACAAATCATCAATTCTTGGCAAATGGTACATATTCTTTATGGTGACCTTATTAAGTTGCATGCAATCAATACACAACCTTAAGATTCCATCTTTCTTCTTTACGAAAAGAACCGGGGCTCCATAAGGGGACACACTTGGGCGTATATACCCCTTCTTCAAAAGTTCTTCAAGTTGCATCTGCAACTCTTTTAGTTACGGTGTGCCCATTCTGTAAGGTGTCTTATGTTGGTTGTAGAGCCTGATTATCTTCCTGATTCATAGGTTTGTTTCATATGTGCTTGGAA
Organism: Picea engelmannii; assembly: GCA_009831015.1. Taxonomy (NCBI): domain Eukaryota; kingdom Viridiplantae; phylum Streptophyta; class Pinopsida; order Pinales; family Pinaceae; genus Picea; species Picea engelmannii. The sequence goes on along the minus strand of ML786576.1, from coordinate 114,730 downwards.
CCCATTCCCTAACGGGGGGAGTCGGGGGGCTTGCCCCCCCCACAACTTTCACAAATATTGGGAAAATATGCCTTGTAAAATATTGTAATTTCGTAGTCAATCTGGACCGTTCACTATAAGGTCGCAGATCTGACGATATAAGTTTTGTTAGGGTTTTTTCCCTAGAAGGAAACGCTCTTTTATGAGGGAATTGTATTGCGACTATGTATTATCGCCAATATTGTATTCTGAGAGAGGAGAGTGTGAGAGAAAGAAGAGGAAGTTACAACGGGTGTGTGGTAGGTTGTATCCCTTCATTTTGCTAGATAATAAAAAGGAAGGACCTGGCAATTTCTCTAGTGGACGTAGCCCACACTAGGTGAACCACGTATATCTATATCTCTATTGTACTGTGTATCTTCTGTGTTTTATTTCCGCATTTGTTTTTATTTTATTGCTCCACGATCCTATTTTTCTAACATCTTAGACACTAGGGCGGCTCCTGGCACCAAATCAATAGAGAAATCAATGTCTCTCTTTGGTGGTAGTCTTATAATTTCTCTAAAAACATCTTCAAAATCCCTCAAAACCAGATGGTTTTCGATGCTTTCCACTTTATCTTTGGTTGCCTCCTCCATATGGGATGAAAACATCTGACATCCTTTCATGAAGCTCTTCTTCAACTGCATAGATAAAATCTCTCTAACAACTACAACTCTTGGAATGCCTTGAATCTTGCCTTGTTGCCCTTCCTCATCAAGACATGTGATTGTCTTGTTGTAACAGTCTAGGACAACGTGATGTTTTTCCAACCAATCCATGCCAATTAGACAATCATATGAACCTAATGGTATGATCTTTACATTCACCTTTGTGTTGAGTCCATTCATGTCTATCGGACAATCTTTAACCAACTCATTGATTTTCCTCTTAGCCCCCGTGGCTAACTGAATTAACGAAGATTTCTTATGCTTACTTCTTTGCAGGTGAAATCTTTCAACAATGTTAGATTTTATGTAACTATGTCTAGCTCCATAATCAATTAAAATTTTTATGGGTTCATTATTGATCTTACCTTCCACTTCAATCATGGGAGATTGATATTCAACTTGCTTGTTATCCAAGGCTGCACAAATCCTTGGCATGCCTCTGCCCATGTCTTCTATTGTTTCAGCCTCTTGAATTTTGTGGACAATCCTCATTCTTTCTTCTTTGTGAGGGAAATCACTATTTAGATGATTTTCCTCACATCCCCAACATTGCACCAACTGCTACTTTGGCCTTTTCCCAAACGAATATGTAGTCTTGTGTTCATTTTGGGCGACTTGACCTTGTTGATTTGCTTGGGAATTATTCCTAAAAAAGGGTGGCTTAAAACCCTTCTTCCTTTGATCCTTTTCACCCTTCATCTTGTCATTCCAAGTTTTTTGGAAAACTGGCCTTCCTTTGCTCTTCTCATACAGATGCCTTTCTCTCATTGTGGTTTCCTCCAAGGTTTTGGGGTTATCATATTGAATCTTATCACTGTAGAAAGAGGGTAACCCACTCATAAACCTTTGGATTTTTACCTTCTCATCCTTGATGAAGTCAACATTCTTTAATAATTCAAAGAACCGCTTCGCATATTCCTCCATTTTCATGGTTCCCAACTTGAGTTCAAAGAACTCTTTCATCTTTCTTTCATAGTAATGCTCAGACAAATATTTCTCTTGGAAATATCCTTTGAGCTACCTCCATGAGATTCTTTTCTCATCAAGGTTCTTGGCTTGCTTAAGCTGATCCCACGACATGGTTTCCTTCCCTTGCAAGTGGTAGGTGGAAATTCTAGCTTATTACCGGGATGGGTAATCATGTAGTTGGAAATATTTCTTCATTTCCAATAGCCAAGCCTCAACATATTCTCCTTTCTTGTGCTCACCATTGGAAGTTGGTGGATTAATCTTCTTGAGTTCACCCTGTAAGATGTTTGCCTCAGGTCTTCTCCCTTGCCTCCGAACATGAGACACACATGGGCTGCTCCCTCGACCCGAACTTGCATGAGTTCTTCTAGTGGAATGACTTGGAGAATGATGGCATCTACTCATGCTTGTTGATTGCCTGTCATTCCCATGATCATCTCTTTTGCTATGGGATATTGATGTTGATACTTGTCTAGCACTAGCTGCTTGCTTGGTGCCAGAGTCCTTGTTAACTAGCTTCTGTAGAATATTTAGGCTTTGAAGTATCTCTTCTTGATCCTTCATGATCCTCTCATTATCGACCCTATAGCTATGCACTTCTTTTTGCAGGCTTCTCATAGTTACATGCTCCCGCATGTCTCTTCTCCCATTAGACTCAGTCTCAACATTACCCATGCTGGTATGCAAACCTGTAATTTCTTCTTCATGGCTATCAAACCCTTGAGCATCCTCCTTATCTCTAGTTATCATGTAGGAACTAAAGTTTGTTTTTCTGTATCTTCAATTCTACAAGAATGTGTATGCAATAATTTGTTGTTAGAATTAAGCATATTGCAAAATATTTATCAAGTAGATTACAGGTCATTCTTCGTTTTAAATTCTGAAGAATATTAATGCACTACTCCCAAGTAGGATTCCTTAAAAGCATTCTTTTTCGAAACAACTTTCTGACAACTATCCTCATGCCTCAAGTTGAGTTCTAAGCGAAAGGTTACAACAATTACAAGTTGCAATTTCCACTCTTTTGCTGTTAAAAAATTCACTTTTATCACTTTTGAAGAAAATATAATGCCCAAATCAAAAATTTGGACGGGCAGATCTCTTCTACTCCTTAAGACCTTTCCAACAACTATTCGTTTGCTCCAATCTGAGCTCTGAGCTAAAAGTTATGGTGGCAAAACAATGAAGGAATATTCATTAGCACGTACAACATAGTAGCAACGCTAAAAAATCGTCTGATAATTTTCTGATTATATTTCCATCGTTAATCTGTCTTAATGGATTCACCGCAGATCTAAGTCACATCTCTTCTTCATTTCAGGCTTTCACGTTCTCCAATTTGTACCCTCTAGTTCCGTTGCACTCACTTTACACTTATACTTAGATTCTTTTCCATTATTTTCTCCGCATGCCTATGATACATCATGAGTCATCAGATCCCTCACTCTCTGACTGTCCAATCCGTGAAACATGGTGACTTCCTGGCCACCCGATTGATTCTCCATAATCAGTCATTTTCTTAGATCTCACTGCGGGCAGTGGGTCTACAACACTTTCCCAACTCTTATATATGTGACCCCGCCCGATTGATCCACTCTTGGTACTTAGTCGATTTTCAAGATTTTGTCGCGAGTTGTAAGGTACCAGATCTATTATATTAGCAGAATAGAGAAATAATGCAGATAATAATATTGATATAGCAACAAAATACTGAAATATTGCATAGATAATAATGGAACAACAAATTATATGGAACCACAACACCAGAATTATACCTTTATTGATAGGAAACAATGTTCACTTGCCTCTTCGAGGGGGAAACCTCCAGCAGAGCAGAGCTMTATTACAATAATTTTCCAAGACAAAACTTCTCATACCCTATACTCTTATTTATTCTAAATCTATCTATCTAAAAGAACAATMTAGAGGAATACCCTTCTAGAAGCRGAAGCTTCTATTAGGTCTTCTTACAATTGACTTATTCCTCCTTATTTCTAGGCCTTATTAATATTGAACTTTATTACATGGAAATATATTATTCTACCCACTTGAGGGGTTAGGTAGGTTAGGTCCCTAACATGCCCTCCCCCTTAAAATCAGCCTTATCCACAAGGCTTGAGATGAGGAAATTGTTGCAGAATGCTAGCTAGCTCCCAGGTGGCATCGACTAGAGTTGTATCTTTCCACTGAACTAACACTTCCTTGATGGTGCGCTGACGAAGACGACACTCACACTGGTCCAAAAATGCTTGTGGATGCAACCAGATGGATCCTTCTTCATCCAACTTGGGAAGGCTGGTTTGAGTTTGGCACTTAGGTCCAATCACCTTCTTTAAGAAGGAGACATGAAAAACAAGATGGAGCTTGGAAGAACTAGGCAAATCTAAATGATAGGCCACATGTCCCACGCTCTTGAGAACTGTATAAGGAACATAAAATTTGGGCACTAGTTTCTGACAATGTTCAGCCTTGAGTGAAGTTTGTTTATAAGGTTGCAAACGAAGAAATACCTGGTCGCCTTCAACAAATTAACGTTATGAGCGACCTTGATCAGTTTGTTGCTTCATGCGATTTTGAGCCATAACCAAATTCTCTTTGAGGGTACGGAGAATAGCCTCTCGAACTGTAAGCATTTGGTCAATCGCTTGAACCTTTGAGACACTTGGCATGTAGGAGAGAACAAAAGGTGGATTTTTTCCATATACTGCTTCAAAATGAGTCATGCAAGTAGTTGTAAGGTAAGAAGTGTTGTACCACCATTCAATTAATGGTAACCAATGAGCCCATTGATTTTGCCTTTCAGAGGCAAAACACATCAAATAAGTCTCCAAACACTTGTTGACAACTTCAATTTGACCATCAGTCTGGGGATGATAGGCGATGCTAAGATGCAATTGGGTGCCCTGTAGCCTGAACAGTTCTTGCCAAAAATTGCTAGTGAAAGTGGGGTCTCGATCAAAAACAATAGAATGAGGCATGCCATGAAGCTTGAAGACATGATCCATGAAAAATTGAGCCACAATGGATACAGTAAATGGATGTTGAAGAGCACATAAATGAGCATACTTGGAAAGACGATCAACTACTACCATGATGACTGGCTTATTTCCTGATTTAGGTAATCCCACAATGAAATCCATAGAGATGTCCCTCCAAATAGTGGGTGGAATTGAAAGCGGTTGAAGTGTGTCAGGGGCTTTGATTGTTTCTCCCTTTTTACATTGACAAACATTACATTCGACCACAAAAGTGTGAACGCCCATTTTCATACCATCCTAGAAAAAAGAATGTTTGACCCTATCATTGGTTTTGGTAAACCCTGAGTGCCCAACTGTGGGAGTAGCATGAAGCTTTGAAAGCACAGTGGGTTTAAGTTGTGACTGTTTACTTAAATACAAGTGAACTTTGTAGCGAATATCATCATTATTCCAAGAGTACCCTGGGGAAAATAGAGTATTTTCTTGCAACTGCTAGATCAAATGCAAAATTTTAGGATCTTGTAGCCATTCCTAGCGAACAACTTGGAGCCATTCTTCATATTTTCGAGAAAGAACGTCAGCAACCACATTTTCTCTACCTTTCTTGTAAATGATCTCATAATCATATCCAAAGAGCTTAGTTACCCATTTTTGTTACTATGGAGAGGAAGGTCGTTGCTCTAGAAAATACTTGAGGCTCTAATGGTCTGTCTTAATTTGGAAGTGTTGTCCCAAGAGATAAGGGCACCAGAGATCTACTGCGTGTAGAATAGCCAACATTTCCTTGTCATATATTGATTGGCCCAAATGGCGGTCTGACAATTGTTTGCTGGTAAAGGCTAAAGGTCCGCCCTCTTGCATAAGGACTACTCCAATTCCTCTCTCGGAGGCATCGCATTCCAGGATAAAGGTCTTTGTGAAATCAGGAAGGGCTAAGACCAACGTAGTGTACATAGCCTCCTTCAATGCTTGAAAGGCCTGATAAGCTATGAGAGTCCGAGTGAAAGAATTATTTTTAAGTAGAGCTGTGAGACGCGCTGCAATATTTCCATAATTCTGAATAAACTTGCGATAATATCCCGTTAAACCCAAAAAACCATGCAATATTTTGATAGTCTTGGGGCGAGGCCAATCCTGCATGGCTTCAATCTTCTTAGGATCCACTCGAACACTGGCCTTGCCAACAATATGACCCAAGTACTCAACTTCCGAGGCCCCAAAGGCACATTTAGAGTGTTTGAGGAAAAGTTGGTGCTGAGAGAGTAGATGAAGAACTTGATCCACATGGGCAAGATGGGATTGCCAAGTTTTACTGTAGATGAGAATATCATCAAAGAAAACTAAGACAAAATGACGGAGAAAAGGATGAAAGACATGATTCATGAATCTTTGGAAGGTGGAGGGGCCATTACACAGGCCAAAGGTTATGACCAAGAACTCATAGTGACCCTCATGAGTTCGAAAAACAGTCTTGAGATGTCAGCATCTTGCATACAGATCTGGTCATAGCGTGAACGCAAATCAAATTTGGTGAAATACTGAGCACCACTCAACTCATCCAAGAGATCATCAATGACATGAATGGGAAACCTGTCCTTGATGGTTGGTTTATTGAGGGCACAAAAGTCAGGACACATGCGCCAAGTACCTTATTTCTTAAGTACCACGACCACAAGAGAAGAATAAGGGCTAGTACTGGGGTGGATAACAGTCGCTTGGAGCAATTCCTTCACGATTTTCTCAATTTCATTCTTTTGGGCAAAGGTATGACGTTAAGGGTGAACATTGGGAGGAATACTTCCATGAACAAGGGGTATGGAGTGATCATGAACACCACGAGAAGGAGGAAGTCCCTGAGGAGTGGAAAAAACAACTTGGTGTTTGGAGAGAATATCTTGGAGGTCAGGGTGCACAGAGGGTGTCTCAACCGCATGAATAGAATGGAGTTGAGCAATAATACCAGAGTGGCCTTTCTTGAGGATTTTTTCCATGCGATGGGAACTGATGATCTTAGGAGAACCAACTGTGAGACCTTGGAAGTGATACCTTTGTCCCTCCTATTGGAATTGCATGGTTAATTCCTTAAAATCCATAAGAATGGGACCCAAAGTGCATAACCATTCAACACCTAACACAATATCACACCCGCCCATTTTGATGGAAAACATATGATATTTCAAGTGGAAATGTCCAATTTGAAGACGCACATTTTCACAACGCCCACCACATTTCACGGACCCACCATTGGCTATCATGATTTGAAAATTATTGACAACATGAATACAACAATTGGTTTTCTGGGCAATGCGATGATGAACAAAATTGTGGGTGCTACCACTGTCAACCATGATGATGAACTTCCTATTCTTAATATAGCCAATGAGATTGAGCGTTTAGGGAGCAGAGAAGTCAGTGAGAGCATGTAGGGAAATGATTGGTTCAACTTAAGGTGGGTCAGCGGGCTTTGGGATAGCATCGGGAAGGGAGGGCTCTTCAACAATTGGAACTGTCACATCTTCTTCAGTAACATCTTCAGAAATGGCCATAAAAAGTTTTTGTTCCTTACACTTGTGCCCCAAAAAATATTTTTCATCACAATTATAACAAAGAATATTCAATTGGCGTTCAACCATTTCATCCCTAGTTAGTTTTTGGACCTTGAGGGGAGTGACAGGGGGGTTAGGATTAGTGGGTCGAGGGAGAGGAACAAAAGAGGGTTTTTTGTTCTGGGAAAAAAAAACTTGTTGGGATTCTTTAGCACGTTTAGTAGCTTCCAACCAATTTTGAGGGCTGGCCATGATAACTTGGGATCAGATTTCATCCTTTAGGCCACTGATAAAGCATTCACAGAAGAAAGCATCCGACATGTCCTCGGTTCGAAAGGCCAAATGCTCAAAAGAAGATATAGAGTCTTCCACTATGCATGACTATTTCAACTTGGTCAAACGACCTAGATAGTGGGTATTAATGTCAAAGCGGTCATAAAGCTCGGAAACAAACTGGGTCCAGGCAATATACCCTTGACGTGAATTTTTATGCCATTGCCATTATTGCCATCATTCAGGATTTAGATAGAGGACAACATAGCGAAGTTTGGCCGAAAACTAATGCTCCATTTGAGTGACCCAACCCATAGGATCAGATCCCTCAAATTTATTGACCTCGACATGGGGTAGACGGGGGTCATGCTAAAAGGAGTTGGATTGAAAATGCAGAGAATGAGAGGATTCAACAACATCGGGTTGGTCCGAGGAGGAAGGACCTGAAGGGCGGTTCAACAACTTGTTGACAACAGATTGGAGGGTGTTAAATTGGTTCATGAATTTGGCGTCCATGGTGTCAAATTTTTGCTCAATCTGGGTTTCTAATTGTGAAAGGTGGGAATTGGTAGAGGCAATTTTAGAGGTCGCTTGATTTATGGAAGTTTGCAGGTCTTGGTTGCGAGTAGTGGCCATTTGGAGAGGGGAAGTGTAGGTAAGGAAAAATGGGTGGGTGGGACCACAAAAAGGACTTATAAGTGATAGGTACCATGAAGATCAGGGCAAGAAGGGAAATATAATGGAATGGGTGGAAAAATGGGGAAATTGAGAAGGGCTCGGGTCCATTGAAAAAAAAAGATGTTAAAAATGAAAGGCATAACTATGTTCAGGGAGAAAAGGGGAGTCCAGTGGAATAGGTCCCAAATAAGTGTGCCGATAGGACCACTATACTCTTTTTGTTTTACTCCTGCAGGAGTTATACTCCGATCTGAAGAATACTACAGTGATGAAATGCCCAAATTCTTAACAGGAAGAAATGTGTAGTAATTTCGCAACCCGAATGCAGGAGGCACAATTGTGCAGCAATAGATTTTGTCTATTATGTTTTCGTGTTCATCCCAAGGGTTATGGTATTCAAGAGTTCTACAATCAAAGGTTTTGTCGTGTGCTATAGCTCTCTGATATACGGGTAGGGTCCAATAGTAGTACTCGGCCCAATATCTCACAACACCAACTAAGGAGGCTAGACAATGCCCTTGGACGTACTACCTGACTACCCAGATACTAGAGAGTATCTTCCCGAGTGTTGTTCTCAGTGGAACTATAACAGTCAGGTGGCCGATCAGTTTATCTATGGAGGGTTTCAGGAGATCTAGGCCGATCCGTATACGGGTGTTGTCTGATGCACTACCACTTGAAGGGGTACCAACATGGGTTACAAGGGTGGCCAACATATGTGTGCTTAAGTACCACTTATATTTCCTGTGTGTATGACTCCCCGATTGCGGGTTCATGCGCGTAACAACAGATCTATGTAGCTTTAAGACGTTAGAATACATCTCTACCCTGAAAAAAAATTAACGCACAATTTTCTGCTGATGAAAGTGCTCTGATACCACTTGTAAGGTACCCGATCTATTATATTAGTAGAATAGAGAAATGATGTAGATAATAATACTAAGATAGCAACAAAATACTAATATATTGCAGAGATTACAGCGGAACAACAAATTATATGGAACCACAACACCTGAATTATACCTTTATTGATAGGAAACAATGTTCACTTGCCTCTAATGATGGGTGGAGTGTCCACTCAAAACGTTCAACGTTTCAAAACCAGGTACACAATTATGATCCAAAAATATTCTCAACAATATGTCTCATTGTGAAAACTTACACGTTCAAAAAATTAGTGATTTTAAGGTGTAACACAACTTTTGGGGGGTAAATTTGCATTGTTTATACACACATAATGGGAGTAATATCTTCAACGACCACTTTTGGTCAATTCCAAGGTTTGACGAGACTGATTTTGGCAAATCTAAGGTCATATGGTGGTGGAAAGGGGATGGAAATGAATGTTATGCATGCCAATAATGATGTATTTATGTTACTATTGAAAATGATAGAAGTGAACAATTTTAAGGTGATAACAAAAATAGTTATTGATTAGCATATTGTCTTATGATTTAGACAACAACAAATCCCATGACATAACTTTTAATGTCTAAAGTACAAATTATAATAATGTTGAAGTATTTTTGTTTTTGGTTTCATATATGTAAGATGTGATTCCCCTATAAAACTCTCATTGTTTTTATAGCAAATATTACAAACAAATCTATATTCTTTTCAAATCCAAAACCAATATTCTTTTCAAATCCAAAACCAATATCCTTTGTCATATCAAGATTCATATAATTTTATTTTAGTGCACAATGTAGTTTTGATTAGTTTTCATAAGATTTTTAGAAATGATTTCATTGTTTTGATTAGAATTTTAGAAATTATTTCATTTTGTTAAAAAGGAGAGTTTCTAGTGCACAAAGATCCCCTTTCATGATCAAATATCATATATTGGAAGAAAAACAAAAATATATAGAGTATTGGATATTTAAGTTAAAATCATAGGCATGTGAATTACATAAATGTGATATATTACTTGTAAGGGGAGAAAAGATGATCGCGACTAGTGTTTGCAGACGCAATGGAAATCCATGGTTAATGTCCTTAACAAGAATTTGCACGGGGCAAATTATGCTAAGAGTGATAGAATAGGGATAAAAGAAAACATGACAAAATCATTATGATTTCTACGAAAATATAAAATTCCAAGAACAAGTGTAATGTGTGAAACATTCAAAGAAATTACAATTTAATATATCAAACATTCAAATAAGTTAGAGTGTAATATGTGAAACATTAATTTTTTTTTGAAGTTCCAAGCACAAGTGGAATGTGTGAGCACAAGTGTAATGTGTGATACATTAAAAACAAAAAGAGTGTACCATGTGAGATAAACAAATAAACTATTTTAAAATATATCAAAAGCATAAGTTGAGTGCTAATCTATGTAGGTGGCAGCAAGTGTGACACTAACTATGGTGTATCCAACTTTTTTWTTTAACACTTCAATTCCATTAGAGATAGTGTTGTTCCACTTAATTTAAGTATTTAGGAGCATATGCCATCCTTATTATTATATCTCATTAGAAATCATCAAATATCCTTATCAAAGTGATGAGTTGTAAAAAACATATAATATAAATTTCAACATTCAAATATTATAAATTTTTCAACATGGGGAGTGAAGTGTTATAATTAGTTATGAAGTGTTATAATTAGTTATGGGATTAGATGATTTGAGATTGTGATTACACAAAATAAATTATAAWTTTTTCAACATGGYAGTGAAGTGTTATAATTAGTTATGGAATTCAAATATTATAAWTTTTTCAACATRGGGAGTGAAGTGTTATAATTAGTTATGGGATTAGATGATTTGAGATTGTGATTACACAAAATAAATTATAAWWTTTTCAACATGGGAGTGAAGTGTTATAATTAGTTATGGAATTAGATGATTTGAGATTGTGATCACAAMAAATAAATTAAAGGYAAAGGTTTACAAAGCTTTAAATACATTGTTAATGAAATATTGTGCATAAAATGTTATCATGAATTATTTTTTTATGTCACGAGAATTATGCATAATTTCCCATGGTTATCTTTGGGGTGATTCTTTTAATGTTGTTGTGAGATATGGTTCATTGGTATTTGAAAGTTTAACTTCAAATCTATCAAGTGTGGAGAGGGATCAAATCTTCTAAGGTGAAAACCTTCTTTAGAGTGCAAAATTTTTAGAGAAGTTTGCACCTCAAGGGATTTGATCCCTCTCTATGCTTGATAAATCTGAAGTTAAGATGGAACTAGGATGATTATGTGTATATTCATAAACCTACTATGTTTAGTTTGTTGTGGTTCTCCCTCTTTATATGTATGTTCGTAAACCTGTTATGTTTAGTTTGTTATGATTCTCTCTATTTATATATATGTTCATAAACACGTGGCTTTGTCTTTCCTTGCAAATTCAATTACACACATTTTTCCCATGGAGTTAAAATGTACATTTATGAAACAAAAACATTTTTGTTTCATCTTAATCATATCCACCCCATGTTTAAAAATGGACGAATACAATTAATTTGTAATATATTGTATTACAACAATAAAGTATTCAATGGGTTTAACCCTTCTATATGTAGAATATATAGGTAGTGACAAGTGGATACATTGATTTCACACAAATTTTAGTGGATACAGATTTCATTATGGATACATTCACTATACATACAAATTTTAGTAGATAGATTGATTTATATACTATGTCCTATGCCAACATAGGAGCAACCAATGATTCACAAAAATCATGTAGGATCAATCCTCATATAAACCTTGAAAACTTCTCATATTTAAAAATAAGCTTGGATCATTATCTTATAGGTATTTATGTTCTTATTTGACTCTAAGAATCCTATGCCTCCAAAGGCCAAAATGACCTCTAGATAGAAGGCTCCAATACAAAGAGCTCCTAAACCCAAAAAGAAGAAGGTTGAACCTCCTGATTTTCTTGGATTCAACCCTTGGTATGCTATGATACCATGTCAAAATTTCTCCTACCCAACACTCGATAGTTAATTCCAAATAAATCACTTATTGAATTAAAGCACAACTGAGTGATCAACTAAACATGCAAATGAAGCATAAACAAGGAAACTAAATCATGCACACATGAACACCAATATTTTTGGGTAGATACCCCTGGAAAAACCCCTGAGGGAAAACCAATGCTCAAAATGATTTTATTATGCTAAAATCAAGGGTCACATAACAAGGATAATGACCCACTGACAGAAATACAACTGTAAATAAACCTAGAAAATCCTGAAATACTGTACGAACCAGAATTGCATGCTTTTCGAGATGTACGCGACTGTCCCTATTGCACACATACATACATGCGGCTGTCTCCACTGGAACTCACGTGCACGCATGTAAAACTTGTATGGAAAGATTCATATGACACAACTCTTCCCCGTGGGTTCACCTCGCTGAAACCCACCTGCGTGATCCTCTGTTCTCTCTTCTCCTTGACCTGATCTATAAATGGAAGTCCTTCTCCACCTATCCAAGATATTGAATCACAATCCTTCGTGATCCAACTCTCTGTGTTGACTCTCTCAACACAAGTATCAAGTGTTGTCCTTGGTCCTCTTGAATCACAGTCCTTCGTGATCCAAGCACTCAAGACAAAGTCCTCTACTCGCACACTAGCAAAGGTCCTCCTTTGCTATCTGTTTGAAAAGTGTCTTCTCCTTTACCTAGCCTTGATTTTATAATTGTGAGTTATAATCTATTTCTAATCTCCAAATTGATCCACGGTTGAGATTACTTATCACACCCACTTGAGTTTTACAAACATGCTAATTACTTTTAGCATTTTCCTTAAATAACTCAATTAACTAATTACATAATTAATTAGTAAAAGCAATTTACTTTAATAATTCATTTAATTAAAATAAATCCAACGATGGAATGCTTTTGATGACTTTCGCATGCCAAACACCAAGCCTATGCGTAAATACATTTTCGATGCTACCACTAGCATCAACACTCCCTCTTAGCGAGGAAGGTATTTCCAGAAGAACCACTTGGAACTGGTTCTCCCTTCGATCCTGGCACAATGTCAAACATATCATCCTACTCACTAGCACCCCTCTAACCCTGCTCATCAGCTGGGGATCCTCTTACACGATGACCCTGCAACCTGTATAAACTTCCCTCTCTGACACCAATCCTCACCGTTGTGTCAGGGCTAGATCCCTCTGAACATATGAGTACTTTCCCTCTCTAAAAAGTAATGACAAAACCCATGTCCTCCAAAAATGAAATTGAGAGCAAGTTCTTCTTCAGTTTTGGTACATAAAGCACGTCTTGAGCCTCTAACAAACCTCTTGACTCAAGTTAGAACATGACCGTTCCCTTCCCCTTCATTTCATACTTGACATCATCACCAAGCTCCACATGGGTTCATGAGTCCTTCGTTGGACTGCTGAATAACTCCCATACTTCTAGATCTAGTTGATTTTATTAATATAAAAATCCTAGGCTCCCTTCCTAGGATAATGGTCCATCCGAGGAATAATACAATGCAACAACTATCCTACCTCAAGATCAGTCCTTTGATCTTGTTGGCTAATATCTCCCTTGTTTCCCCTTTGCTCCTTTCCTCAAACTTTTCCCTACACACTTGGATGAAAGTCCTTCTCCACCCATTCAACGAGATCTCCTATCTCACTTAGTGTGTATTTTCTGTCCAATGAGAAATAACCAACACCTACAACCGAGCACCTATGTTGTTGTTGTATGACCATGTACCTACAACTTGCAAAAGTTGTACGCACCTATTCCTTCTGCAACCCACGTATGTATGTGCCTGTCACTTTTGAAACCCGCTTATGTACACGATTATTCCATTTTCAACCCGTGTATGTACATGCCCTTAGCTATTGGAACTCGCATATGTATGTGCCTGTTACTTTTGAAGCCCGTGTATGTAGGCGCCTTGGGATACTTAAACCCATGTACAACTCTGAAACTCTGCTCTAATCTGCTAGATCTTCCTGCTACTACTCTGCTTCCCAGATTTTTCCTTGTTCCAGATATATCTATTGTTGCCTCCTTCTCCTTTGGAATAATTAGATCTCTAGGTGAAATTCCTTCTTCACCTCGTGCTAAGATCTCCGTGATATGAGTCACTACTCCAATAAATCTGTCATCGCCTGATCTCTGGATGAAATCTCTTCACCCATATGAGATCCCCTTGAGTCAATTTCCTTCATGGCTCAAACACTTGAGCAAAAAGTCCTTCTTTGCTCTTAGGTGGATGACTCAAGCACATGAGGAAAAAGTCCTTCTATGCTCCTATGTTCTCTTATGTGGCTTAGATCTCTAGATGGAAGTCCCTCTCCACCTATCTGAGATCTCCTTACTGGTAGCTTGGCCTCCTACCATTACTCAACAAGCTACCCAATAGACTTTTTCGGCTGCCTAGACTCTGCTGCCCGCTGCTCAGACTTGCTGATCTACCCTGGCTGCTGAAACTACGCTTGTACTGACCTGTATGGACTTGTACGCGACTGTCACCACTAGATCCTGCGTATGTACATGACTATGATCACTAAAACCTATGTATGTACGCGACTGTAACCACTGCAACCCGCGTATATGTGATTGTGTTCAAGGCCTCTCACATAGGTATGCGACTATGCTTTCTGTGACCTACGCACACCTCTATACACCTGCAAAAAAACAAGTTTTACCTTTGTACGACTGTTTCCCAGAAATCAGTCCTTCAATTTCTTCTTGTTGGTTGTACATATCTACTATGGATTTGAGATTCGGCTTCCCTTCATAGCCTACACTTTGATACAATGTTGATTTTCATGGATTCAACCCTTGGTATTCTCTGATATCATGTTGATATTTCTAGATTCAACCCTTGGTATCCTCTGATACCATATTGATATTTTTGGATTCAACCCTTAGTATGCTCTGATACCATGTTGAAATTTATCCTACCCAACACCCGACAGTTAATTCCAAATAAATCACTTATTGAATTAAAGCATAGTTGAGTAATCAACTAAACATGTAGCAGAAGCATAAACAAGGAAACCGAAACAAACACACATAAACACCAATATTTTTGGGTAGATACCCCTGGAAAAACACTGAGGGAAAACTAGTGTTGAGAATGATTTTATTATGCTAAAATCAAGGCTCTCGTAACATGGATAAAGGCCCACTGAGAGAATACAACTACAGACAAACCTGGCAAAGCTTGACCTACTGTACGAACCAAAACTACATGCTTTTTAAGATGTATATGACTGTCCCTACTGCACATGTTGTCTCCATTGGAACTCATGTACACGTACGAAAAACCTGTACGAAAAGCTCCGTACGACACAACTCTTCCCTGTGGGTTCGACTGACTGAAACCCACCTGTGCGATCCTTTGTTCTCTCTTCTCCTTGATATAATATCTAGATGGAATTCCTTCTCCACCTATCCAAGATCTTGAGTCACAATGATTCATGATCCAACTCTCTACGTCGGCTCTCTCAACACAAGTATCAAGTGTTATCCTTGGTCCTCTTGAATCACAGTACTTCATGATCCAAGCGCTCGAGAAAAATTCCTTTTCTACTCCTGAGTGTGACCTTGGTGATTCCACACTAGAAAAGGTCTTGCTTTTCTATCTGTGTGAAAATTGTCTTCTCCTTTACCCTAGCCTTGCTTTTATAGTCATGAGTTATAATCTATTTCTAATCTCCAAAGTGATTCACGATTGAGATTACTTCTCACACCCACTTGAGATTTAGAAACATGCTAATTACTTTTAGCACTTTCCTTAAATAACTCAATTAACTAATTACAAAATTAATTAATAAAAACAATTTACTTTTTAAATTAAATTAAATCCAAGGATAGAAGGCTTTGGACAACCTCTGCATGCTAGACACCAAGCCTATGTGGAAATATCTGTCCGATGCTACCATTAGCATCAACATAACCAAGTCTATCTTAGTTATAATCTACCTCATATATGTTAGAAACATTAGAGGCACCTCCACTCATAATATTATTGCCTAAACTAGCTATAGAACTCTTCAGAGATACAAGGGCTTCCATTACAAATGAAGATTTAACAGTTTCTAGATTTCATTATTAGGGAACTAGCAGGATTGCAACTTTTCAAGATTAGATCTTTTTACGTGTGAGGGTATGGAATTGACATTTAATCAAGAACAAAAAATACTCTATGTACCTAGATGTTGGTAGTGTTGAATGTTCCTAGAGGATCAAGGTAGAGGAAAGAGGAGGCATAGTGTGCTTAGTGCTACTAATGATAAATATCCCAATATAGGCAATGAGTTTGATGATATGTAGTTCTTTGTTGTAGAATGATATTTTCTTTGGACTCTAGAGGACATTCAAAACATCTAGGTATATGTACTTTGTTTCATATATGTATCACACTTGGTTCCATTTTTCTATATTCACCCTTACTTGACTACTTCATGTCTTGATCATAAATCATAGAGATAAATACCCTAATAAAGATAAAGGAAATTGAATTTGTAGATCAATAAGATGCATAAGACCAACAAGGAGTTTATTGACATTTTAGATCGACTTAGCCAACACTTACATGTGGAATAGGAGTTTAAGGAATATCTTTTCAAAAAATGGATTGCCATACAGACTCAATATACTTTATGTACCAAAACCTCTATATGAGACCATATTTCAAAAACCAACAATCCATTGTAGAGAAGAAGCATATGAGAAGCAACAAATTGTACCAAATCAACAAACAAGGGAAATTGACTCCAACTAGCAAGTGGTTTACGAAAAACCACCTACTAAAGGAGTCTATTGATTTGATGTATGAGATGACATGAAGCTTTCATCCTCAAGAAAAGGCATGATGTGTCCTAAGAAAAATACCCAATGTACTGGCAACTAGAGATACTAATGTCAAAAATCAACATAGACACCAACATCAACTTTGACTTGATGAACATAGAAAAAAAAATACGTCAAAAGATGTCAATTAAAATCTTCCAATTACAGAAGCTACACTTATTAATAGTAGGCTAACATGATACTATACAAATATATAACTAAACTATGGCTTAAGGGTTTAATAGAGATAGAAGTGAGATAGGAGCATAGAAACAAAATAAGAGATAGATGAAACTATATAGTTCTTGCTCTATAAATCGGGTTTTTCCTCTAACAAACTACCATTTAAGGCTAAGCTAACCAAAGCTCTATAATCAACACTCTATGTTGTGTTAATATACATTTGCAATTTTTATTTATTTATTTATATTATATATGTCAAACTTTGTTCATTGATATCAATGTTCTTAGAGTACTTGGTACAATTGCAACCCCGATTCTTTCTGTTCCATTCCTTTTGGAAACATATTTGATTGTCCTATTTCATATCCATTATATCACTTTGTACATCTAATATCTATCATGGCTTGAGTTTATTCCCTATTGACATATCTAGGCATATGTTCATTTTATTCAATGTCCCTCTTCTAATTATTATTAGGCATTTTATTTCTAGTCTTGATGACATGTTTTGGTCATTAATAGACAAAAACATAATTTGTTCCTTTCTTTATATTCCAACACATGTTTGCATAACTTGAATGAATAATTGGTTTGTCTTTGACACGTGGAACAACTTGAATCCATATAGAAAGAATTGACAAATAAGGCTTGGCCTTTGAATCATACCTATGAAGATTATGTCATGTAATTTCCCCTAGAAACAACTATCACAAATTTATAAGCATATTGACAATAGAAGTGGGTTCAAAATTCAGTGGACCCTCCGAAAGTTATCTTCTTCCTTTGGCTAATTATCAATAGAAAATTACTTACTAGATAATATCTTAAGAACAAAGGTATTATCTTCAATGAAACTTTGAATAAGGAATCTTTATCTCATCTATTCATTTCTTGCATATTTGTAGTAGAAGTCTAGAACCATGTATCTAGAAGTGAGAGATTAATATTAGCTTCTACATGAATAGTGGATATGTAAGTCTTTGGCTCATAGTACATCCTTTATCCTAGGTGGAAGGCAAGATTGTTTTAGAATAATTTTGGAAGCTATTCTTACAAATAACCTAGGATGGATATTGCTTAACAAAAAGAATTATCTTCCAAGAGTTATGTGAGACAACGAAGTAGCCAAGAGGAAGAAATCCTCGTTGGTTGATTGTCCAATGGATGGTCACTCTTTTCGATAATGATTTATATAGTGGTGTTGGGGGTTGGGGGTGAGGAATTTTATACAATGGGTGGAAAAGCTAGGAAATGAGTGGTAGAGTAGGTATACATGTCCAATTTTAATGTCCAATTCCACCATTTAGTGAATTGAATCTATGGGATTATAGCCCTATGTAATATCCAATTTACCTTTGATAAGTAATTCTTCTTTTTCTTCTAGCGGAAAAAACAAGCCTTGCCCTTTAAGATGATATGTTGAACTGCTAGTAACTACCATAGAAACCCTACCACTTAAAAGCAAACATACAGACACTTTCATCTATCATTTGAGTAATTTATTATTGATAACTTGTTGAAACTTGACACCATAAAAAATGTTGTAAAATTGACAAAATTTTCACAAAATGCCATTATGACAATCTAGTTGTAAATAAACAAATAATCTACACAAAGCATACCCAATTAAACGAAATGAAACATAGAAACCATAAAATGATCTTTTACTTAGACTCAATAGTGATAAGCATTAAGATGGGCGAAGATCAAAGAAATACATAAATAGAAAGTGCAAATTAAGGAGATGAAAGTAGTGAAACAAATGCCAACTATTGGAGAGCCTAAGAAGGACAACTACTAGGAGCAATCAACCTTTTGGTCATGAAAAAATGTTACATGCTACACCTCCAACAAATGCAATTATGGCATTCAATTCCAACATAGGAAAATCTTTGTAGAACATCTGAACTACCAAAATTGAAAAGACATATTAGGGATTTCCCTATGATACCTACAATTCAGATAGAATGTATATTGACAATGACATTGCCATAAAAGTAACCAAGCACAAAGATTATATATGGATGTTTCTTTAATGGGAATTTCAAAAATAGTATGATTATTACGTTGAGATGAATTTGAGTAGTAGAATACCGAGCACTATTGATCGCAACTAGGAGAGTCTTGAATTTGCAGATGATGCACAAAAGCACAACCATCCCCTGTAGGAAATACTTTCTCAAAGTAAATGCAAAAGTGGGCTTGGTGATGCTTTGCCCGAATCCATGTTTTCTAAATATCACAATGCATCTTAGACGTTAATCACATGGAGGGTGTCCAAGGATCATTAGTTATAATTATCAATGTAGACATATATTAAAAAAAATACAAGCCCATTGCATTTTATGGCATTCAAAAGAAAAGATGGGGAAATAAATTTGTGTTGATTTAGCATCCAAATAAACAAGGTTGCAAGGCATCAAAGAACATTCGAAACTTCAAAGATTACTTGAGTTGAGTTCAACTAAAATGCAATTGATGTAACTCTTTGCAAGCGAATATGACCTTCAAATCCTAAGGAAACCACAACCTCCAAGTTCTTTGAATTGCAGAGGATTGGAAAGTGAAAACAAGTTAATTGAATAACTGAAAATTATGATAATTGTTGAGGTTTCGAATTATTGAATGAAAGAGGATTGTGTATGAATGGAGAAGATAATCTAAGTTATGGGTAGGTACAACCCACATACCTTTATGCAAATTGAATTCAATATTATATGGCAATGTGGTAATGTGATTTTTTTTAAAATTTGTTTTATTTATTTTTCAAACTTTGACAATTTAATCCATCCTTTCAACCCATTAGACACCCTTTAACCCCCCACAAAATAAATAAATTTGAATGGATGTATTTTAAAAATTATTTAATTTATTTTTAATTTTCAAAATAATCAATTTAATATTAATTTGTTATGAAACCACATAAAACTTATTGAATTATTGATCCACTTCCCTCTCGTAGTTTTTTGAATATCATTGTATTGATCCTCTCCCGATGATACTCTCTTTTTACAAGATCACTATACTCTCTTGTTACAGGATCTCTACACGGTCTTAATCCCAGCATTGGGATAAACTTGTTTCCATTATGCACACCTCACAACCCATTGTAGA
>ML786576.1:54999-94056 GCA_009831015.1 Picea engelmannii | reverse complement strand
CCTCACATCATATGACTCATTCTCATAAGTTGCTTCCTTCCACATCTCATAGTAGCATTTTACAAATTGTAGTTGGAGACTATACAAAGCTTGATGTTTTAGAATCATGCACCATGCAATTAGTTGATGGTTGTATCAATTATGTTCACCTTGTCCTTGAAATATTTTCCAATCTAGTTTCTATTTATTAGATTTTTCACTCTAGTGATTAGGTTTCTCCTCATGATGTGGTAATTAGATAACTAAAGAAACCACAAATTGTTGTTGCTTCTGGTTAGATGTCCACTTTGCTTCATGGGACATAATGCACACAAAGTCTACAAATTATAGTATACTTCAACATAAAATATTTGGACATCTAAACTATAGATGTTTTTAGTAGTTGAGCGCACAAAATTTGGTGCTTGGTCTTCCTAAAATCTCTTGTATTGATGGAGTTTGTCAAAGTTGTGTTCTTGGTAAACAACATCGATACCCTTTCCCTAAAGGTAAGGCATTGCGTGATACCAGACCTTTTGAGTTGGTACATTGTGATCTCATGTCATTTTTGAATCCTTCATTTTTAGGGGCTAAGTATGCACTCACCTTTATTGATGAATTATAATTGTTGGTTAGACAACTTTGGAAACAATTTTGCAATGTTGATACAGTTTTGGGGAAAAATACTAAGTAAAGGAAAAGTGCACGGAAGAAGAAGGAATCTAGGGAGTGCGCAACTAAGGCACATCCAGGACGAGAGTGCGCAGAAGGAAGACAACACACAAACAAAATGATAAAGCAAGAGAATAAAGCATGACAAAAGGATGACAACCCGACATTCCAGAAATAGAAGAACAACAGAAAAACAACATGCATATTGAAAAGCATAAGAAATTTGTCGAACAACTAGTTGACTGAACACGCCATGCATTGTAATGGGGTATTTTTGAGATGAGAAGATAAGGGTTTTTATCCCTAGATTTATGTATAAACATGTAACAGGTTGGGAGACTAGGGGTTACTCAATATGGTTGGTTTTGCTATGTTAGGGTCTAGAGTGTGATGTTATGTTCAATTCCATGTTAAGTTCTGTGATTTTATATTCGGTCTTGTTCTTTTCTATTCGATATTGAGTTCCAGAGTTCTTTAATGTGGCAGTCTGCGGACGAGAAGAATGAATAAAGGAATGATAAAGAGATGATACAAAATCTTGTGTTGTATGTCTTTCTATGTTTGCTTATGAATTCTATTTGTATGCATCGTAGAATAGATTTGTCTTATGGTTAAATATGGTGCAATGTTCATGATTGTGACAGTTCAAAATCTATGCAGTAATATGGAATATGCCTATTATAGGAGTCTGAATCATAAGTAAGTTAATACTGAATAGAATAGACTTACACGAACAAACGTAATAAGGAAGAATGAACTTAATGTTTACCTCCCATTCCCTTACTACTGCAGAAACCTAGTTTTCGTAGTCCCAATAGATACCTCGGGTGAGACTTCATCTACGCAAGTAGGTGATGTCGAAAGGGCCGGTGTTTGGTGGGTTTTGTTGGTCATAGATAAACCGAACCTAGGGTCTTACAACCCATGCACAATGCCAACAAATGGTTCCGTTGCCGGGACCGAGACTTTGTGATTATGGGGATGTTTTGGAGGCCGATTAAGAAGAAGATATCATAATGGTTGGAAAGGAAGGAACAAGAGTTTGATCAACAGGAGAATAGAAATCCTCAGATGAGTGACAAACAATGGATGCAAAGGTATGTGTACAAAAATCTTCATGAAATTTTCTTTGGCGAATTTCAAATTATTCTAAATGAGTGGTTAGAAATATTAGTGAAGAAAACTGAAAGATACAACATTGCAGTTCCAGGGATTTGGACTCTTGAATTGGTAAGACAACTAAATACTATAATTAAACCAACTACTTGAGCAATTGATTTTTGGTTGGACAACATACTAGGAGGTTATGTTATAGAATTTGAAGTAGACTGTATTCAATCATACAATGTTGCAGAAAGGGACTTTTTCATAGGTCCAGTCGGGAGGATCTTGAAATAATTAGGTATGTGGATGAAGATGCTATTATGTGAAAAGCACATGATGATAATGGAATCCAAATGCTAAGGGGTTCACCCACATAGGGGAACCGGGGGATGATAGGAGGATCGTTTAAGAGCATGGAGGAAGCAATGCAAGAGACAGGGAGGGACTAAGGATGCAAGAAGAGGGTATACTAGAGAAAAAATACAAGTTTGGAGAGTTTCACAGAGGAAGGATGTACAAGAGGCAAAAGGTTGGGGATGAGAAAGGAGAGTTGCACAGTGAGCCAGAGGGGAGGGAACCTTGAGCACTAGTCTAAATCATGGATGCACCATACATAGGAGGAGAAGAAGAGGAGTTTCGGTCCATTCCAATAATAGAAGAACCTATAAGTCCTACTCATACATGATCCTATGTTGAATCCACGACCTCGTGTGCATCACCACAATAAAAAATAATGGTTTAAGATTTGTCAAAAGAAATTGTAGTTAGCTAAGGAGGATCGAGTAGTAGGAGTCAGAGTAGTGGAAGTAGTTCACATAGTCATAATCAGAGTCAAGCAACATCACCAAGTGGAGGGAATACACAAATAAACATGGCAGGGGTAGACAATACTCTAAGACTGCCCGAGTTCCAGGGAGTCGGGTTAGAGGACCTAGAACAACACTTGTTTCTCTGCGAGACAATTTGGGCCACAAAGAATGTCCAAGATGAGGTTGTGAAGATTGTGCAGTTAGAGACAACATTTAGAGGTTGTGAACTAGTATGGTATATGAATCTATAGAGAATCACGCCTATAGGACAGGCCGAGACTTTGGCAGAGATTAAGCAAACACTGCTAAAGGAGTTCAAGAAGCCAAAGTCAGAGTCGTAGTACATCATAGAAATGAAGGATATTAAACATGTACAAACATAGTCGATATGGGAATTAGACCAGAGATTTAAGGATGTGATGGGTAGATTGACTTTCCAGATCCTAGATCAACAACATCAAGAATGGTTTATTGCATGGCTTCTACCACACATTCGCAGACCATTGATCCAATAGAAAGTTGTGTCGCAGCTTGAGGCACTAGAAATTGCAATGAAATTGGAATCATCTCTGGTGGGAGACAATGGAGGAATGTCACAAGTTTAGATGTAGTTGGCTGCATTGACAATTCAATTGGCAGAACTGAGAAAGGGAAAGGAGAAATGTGAGCAAGTCTAGTGTACAAAATGTAGGATTGAAGGCCACCACAAGGGTGAATGCCTAGGATTCATGTAGTATTTGGTGACAGGAGCGCTGAATCCATTACCGAGAGGAGGATATTGCAAGATATGTAAGAAATGGGGCCATCACCCAACAAAGTTTCCAATACTATAGAAATATCAGATCACCCCAAGGAATTTGTTCTGCAACTTTTACAAATCAGTGGGACACGAGGACAAGGATTTTTGCACGTTCGAATTAATGAGGGAGCACACATCAGATATGTACAGGATTCAAGAAGAGAATGTTGTAGCAGAAGCGAGGGGTCCACAATATAACAATCAAAGAGGTTTCAATCAAGGGAACAAAGGAAACTTTGGCAGAGGCCAAGGTAGAGGGAATTTTGGTAGAGGAGGAAGAGGAACAATTACATGTTATAACTATAATCAACCTGGAAACTTGGCCCATGACTGTTAGAATCTATGTACGACATGCACATATTTCAAATCACTAGATCACTCGACATAAGACTGTCCCCAACTAGTTGTGAAGTGGCAAGCTAGAGGAAACCAGAACCAGAATCTAAATCAAAATGTGCAAAATATATTAGCCAAAAGACACAATGAAGGACCAAGGGTAGCAATGGTGACGTGTGGAGGAGCTAGAAAAGGGGCTGATATGATGAATGAAGGAAACAAGACTGAGCAGTGGGTAAGGAAGTCAACAGGGCCTATGCCAGCCTTTTATCCTGAATAAGAAAAGGAGACATATTAGAGAGCAATAAAAGAAGCACTCAGAGTGGATTGGGGAGCATCAACATCAACTACACCTCATGTAGAAGATCATGCTATGCTAGAGAAACCAATTGGAAAGGTAAGCAGGCTGACATAATTCCTAAAAATTTGTGTAGAGCTAATAAAAGATGAAACTGCACTAAGAGCATTATACGACATGATTGATCACTGTACAACAGGAAGGGAAACTTATATCACCCAAAGGATGGTAAATTAGGTACTGCACATGAAGAGAACCAATGGAGAATTCAAATTCAGTGCACATATTGAGGAGTTTGATGTGGATAATGTTATCTTGGACTTAGGGTTTGACGTGAATGCGTTACCTAAATAGACATGGAAGTTTATGGGAAAACCAAAGTTAGTATGGTCTCCTGTTTAGCTAAGGCTCATGAATCAACACAAAATAGTACCGATTGGTTGTTTGATAGGAGTACCTGTGAACATAGATGGGGTGCACAATGTGGCATACTTTCAATTTATTGAGATCGTGGACGACATTCAACCATATCCAAAACTGATGGGACTGGAATGGGTGTTTGATAACCATAAAATAATCAATTTGAAGGGGATATATATGATATTTGAATTTGGATATTTGAGAGTTACCGCCACCCTTGTACCCATCAGAAGGAAAGAGAAACATAGAGCCAACAAGAGGGAACGCCATTGAAAATTTATATAACATGACTGCGCGGATGGAGGATTATGTCAACCCGACAACAGATGGTGTGTTAAGTTGGAGAAGTATCAGTTCATGTGCATCAGATTCTAAAGAAGGTCTAGAGCATTGGCAACAGAGAATGCATGAGGTGTCAACTAGACGACGTGCACGCATAACCCGATCCCTGTGATGGATTGGTACAGAGCTATGTAATCCACCCATGTATGATGGATTAACTGATATAAGAATGTTTGTAAATGCATTTGAGTTGCAGGTACTTGAACAACACATGTTGTTAGCATTAGATGTTGTAATAAGGGAAACTCCAACTAGATGTTGGGCTTCACACAGGGAGGGAATGAAAAACTGGTCACACTGCAACAGACTAATGCAAATAAGGTTTGGTACCGAGGAAGAAAATATTATGCCGAAGTATACATGGGAGAGTGATCCAGCGGTTCATGTTGAACATTGCAAGAATTTATGGAGTTTAGTACCAAAAACAGAGTGGATGCACATATTTATACACACACTAGACACAATTTTGAAGAATTGATATTTTGAATTGGAGATGTTTGGGGAGACATCAGGATGGGAAGAATTGGTCCAGAGGTTCAAAATCACATTTACATTTGAACATAAATCCCCATCAATAGATACAATGCTACAGGATATCCAAATGAAGATCTTCTCAGAAGAAGGGATGATGGAGGTGGTACCAGTATGTAGTGCGCACAGGGACAAGATGACTGCCCATGAGCTATTGGAATGCTACAAAGTAGATAAGGAAGATCAAGATGAAGAGGATCCTAGGAATGTACAGGCACCTGAAACAGAAGGAGAATGAGTAGTAGAAGGACCAGAGCTTGAATATGCCGCATATACACAGCCTATAAAGACATGAAAGGTAAACATTGGGATGATAGAGAATCCCAAGTTTGCACATATAGGATATTATTGGAGTGATGAGATAGTTGAGAAGATTCTAGACTTACTACAAGAATATCAAGAGCTATTCACAACGACATTTTCAGAGATGAAGGGAATAGTATGAGACTTAGACGAGATGAATATCCCACTGAAACCAGGAGCTAAGCCAGTGCGACAGAGGCATTACATGTTAAATCCGAGGTACAAGGAGATGGTGAAGGATGAAATAGACGGGATGTTGGACGCAAGAATCATCTAACTGCTAGAAGAATCTGAGTGGATCAGTCCAATGGTGGTGTAGGATAAGAAGACATGCCGAATTAGGATCTATTTGGATCTAAGGAAGTTGAATGATGCATGATTACATGACCCATTTCCAACACCATTCAGGGATAAGGTACTGGAGAATGTAGGAGGCCAGGAAAATTATTCTTTCACAGATGGATTCTCGGGATACCATCAGATAAGAATTGCACATGAGGATCGACACAAGACCACTTTTGTGACTGAGTGGGGGAGTTATTAGTATACATTTATGCCATTTGGATTGAAGAATTCCCCTGTGGTTTTTTCCCGAGTAGTGGTTGCAGCATTCAAGGAGTTCATCCATAAGTTCCTAGAAGTCTACTTGGATGATTGGGTGGTGTTCATTCTACTGAAGGATCATATAGAAGTCCTTAGACTAATGTTGGATCGATGCAGACAGTGTCAGATTTCATTGAACTTGAAGAAGTGTATCTTTTTCACATCGTTTGGAATTATGTTGGGACATGTAGTGTGAAAACATGGACTATTAATAGATCCATCGAAGATTGTAGTAATTGTAGAGTTGGAAACTCCTACATCAGTCAAACAACTAAGGGAAATGTTGGGTCATGCAGGTTATTATAGGAAATTTATGAAAGGATATGCGCAGATCACAACACCGATGGAAATGTTATTAAAGAAGGAAGTGAAGTTTCAATGGAATGAGGACTGTTAGAAGGGGTTGGACACCTTGAAACAAAAATGGGTAGCCGCGTCGATTTTGATATTTCTGGATTGGGACAAAACGTTCCATGTACATGTAGATGCATCGTCCATAACGCTGGGTGCAATACTATCCCAACCAGGGGAGGGAGACATATATTACCCAATTTCTTTTGCAAGCAGGAATTTGTTTATATTAGAGAATAACTATATAACCACATAACGAGAAGGATTGTCAATGGTATATGCACTACATAAATTCAGGCATTATCTATTGGGGTCTCACTTTAAGATGTATACAGATCATTCTGCATTAAAATACTTAGTCAACAAGCCACTTTTGGGGGAGAATATGCAGGTGGCTATTATTATTTTAGGAATATGACTTTGAGGTTGTAGTGAAACTAGGGAAGATGAATGCATGACCATAACATCTATCACGCATATTTTCAGGAGAAGATGCAAGCAATTTAGATGACAACTTCCCAAACGTGCAGTTATTTGCAGTAAGGATGGTGGATGATTACTTCTCGAACATTGTACAATTTCTTAGTAAAAGTATGGCTCCATACGAGATGATAGTAGCACAGAAGAAGCAATTGATAGTGAAAGCAACAGACTATCAGCTAAATGTAGGGAATTTATACAAGTTGGGTGCAGATGGAATACCGAGATGCTGTGTGTTGGAACATGAAAGACTGCTGATACTTGAAGAAGCACATGATGTAATTATAGGAGAACATTATGCAGTGAGAGAAGCTGCATATAAGATTTTTTGCGTAGGGATTTGGTGGCCTACACTTCACAAAGATGCGAAGGAGTACTTTTCGTCATGCGAGGTATGCCAAAGAGTGGGAAATCCATATAGGAGGGAAAAAATGCCTTTGAATCCACAAGTTACATTCTAAACATTTGAGAAATGGGACATAGACTTTTTGGGGCCAATCAACCCACATGAAAGAAGATTAGGGGAAAGGTACATCATCACCGTGATGGAGTACTTGACAAGGTGGGCAGAAGCAACCCCCGTTACAGACTTCACTGCAGAGACTGCTGCGCGTTTTCTATTCAAGAATGTAGTCACAAGGTTTGGATGTCCGCGCATATTACTCAGTGATCAAGGTACACACTTTCTAAACATGACAATTGCATCATTGACTGAGGAGTTCCAGATTCATCATCAAAAGAGTACCCCATATCACCCTCAGGACAATGGAATAGTGGAAGCTTTTAATAAGATCTCTGAGAACGCCTTGACAAAGATTTTTAATGTAGGAAGAGATGATTGGGACTTAACAACTTCTGCAGTATTATAGGCTTACATGACTACAAGTAAGAAGCTGATAGGGAAGATGACTTTCAGGTTGGTCTATGGGAAAGAAGCAATAATTCCAATGGAGTTTATTCTATCTGGCTTGCACATTGTGGCAATCACAGAGCTATCAAACACTGGCATAATAGAAGAGAGATTGACACATCTAGTACAGCTTGAGGAGGATCTGTTTGTTGCAGGATTCCACCAATAGGTTCAAAAAGCAAGAGAGAAGGCTTGGCATGATCGACACATTAAACAAAAGAAGTTCCAAGCAGGAGATCTGGTACTACTTTATGACAACAAGTTTATGCAACATCCAAGAAATTTTAGAGTGTAGTGGTCATGATCCAATGTGATTCAACAGGTAACAGATACAGGTGTTGCATGGTTGGAAACCTTGAATGGAGAAGTCTTTGAAGGAATGGTGAATGGAAGTCAGCTAAAACTCTATAGAGACAAACGATAGTGTGTGCAAACTTGGGCTGCACCAAAACACATGTATTATATTAGTTGTACCATAGTAGCAAGGAAAAACAAGGAAAAACAAACAAAAAGTAGATATAGGAAAACAAAAAAGAGTGTTCGAGTACCAAGGCATAAGAAATTAAGTAGAAGGAATGTCATCACACATCAGAATAACACTGCACCAATTTAAGAGACAATACACATATGAGATAGACTACGAAGTACACGAATGAAAAAACAAAGAACCAATGTGCAATTTGACAATGACAAGACAATTAAAGCATTAAAGTATGGAAATAACGGTTATGATGCATGAGTGACAGGTCATAAAAGTGTTGTATAAGTCTTAAATGATAAAAGTCGCCCAGAATCACAATAGATTGATAGTACGAGGGAAAAATCACACGACAGATTTGGTAATAAAGGAACATTTAGTTAAAAGCTCATCGACCATGGTGGCGGATTGGACAAGGTAGTTAAGGTAGGATGAGATAGGTACAATTGGCACGAAGACACAAAAACAATAGAAAGTTGTGAAGGGCAAGTCATTGTTGCATGAAAGAAGGAGAAACTGAGTGAACCAGAGCGAATTAGAGAATAGAGCCAAGCTACCAGAGCTGAGCCAGAGCGACTCGCGAAGAGACACAAAGCTAGTCCAGGAATACGTCACAGTAAATGAATGGCACTGCCGAATGTTGGAGGATCGTCTGCAGCAATGAGAAAACAACTAAAGTGACTAGTAGCATCACCAAAGGTCAAGGAGGTATTCATATCTTTGACTTTGATGCCACCAACAAGATTTCACAGAGACTACCTGCCGTCGCGGATGGACAATGCACCACCTGTCAATGTACCAACCAATGGGAAGTACCCATTGCCAATAACAACAGTTCCAGATGGTGTAAGTAGTGACCAATATATGCTTGGGAAGATTTCCAATCTTAAGTTTATGGACCATGATATCATGGATGCACAAAAATTCCCTAAGTTTTCCAGGGAGCAATACTTGTGCACTAGGAGTGTCCGAGAAATAGGAGCAATCTTGCTCGACCACAAGAGTGGGCGACATGGTTGCAGAAGGCAGGAACATTGAACCTATTTGACATTCCACATTTTGGGCAGAGTACACAAATTAATGCATGTGTGAAGGTATTATTAAGCTATGTTCACGGGGGGGCACTTTGGTTGGACCCGCTAGTATCAATCGATACTGCGCTGATTATACGAATAACATGACTTCCAAAGGCTAGTGAGGACCTTGCCATTCTATGTAACAAAGTAGGAGAGCGAGCCCTCTCAGAGTTAGTGAAAGAGAAATTTGAGACTTTTAGAGGAAAGAGAGGTTTGGATGTTAAGAGAATCAACGATAAAAATGTGAGGTTTGTGACTTAGGTATTGTCCTGCAAGATGCTACAAAAATGTCACCAAGATGAAGTATCGACTGCACTCATTGCATCCACAGAGAAATGTATGTAAGGAGTTCAGATGAACTGGGCTTCCTTTTTAGTCAACAATTTTTTACAGAATTGCATAGAGGCCCACGAGAAGGGCACTGAATTTCATTACCATGGTTGCTCATCTTAATTGTGTTGGTTGGGTGATAAGAACCCACGTATTACTAGCACACACACACTTTAGGTAACAATAATCTGGCTGTGAGGTATGCCAATTTATGGAACTCAACAATTAAGAGAAGACAAAATGACAGTAACGCCACATTTTTCGTGTACTTTCAAAATATCACATATATAGTTGGACACACACCATGAATATCGACTGAAATGGTAGAAATCTATAAAGATATTACGTGGTTTAGAGCTGGCATGTGCCATATGTACGTGCAATATAGGAAGGATCCAACACGACAATGGTTGTCAACCAATTACAGGTTGAAAATAGAAGACGTGAACTTGATAGTCAATGACTAGGAGGAATATTGGAGGACCCTAATAGAAAAGACAGGGCCATTAGAAGAGGAGGAAGAACAAGACATAAGTGATGAGGGGCAGGGTGAAGAGAAAGGAACAGATCAAAATAATGGCGCATGTGATATGCCTAGCTCATCAACAGGCCCTAAGACATGAATAGAAATGAAGGATACGGGGGAAGAACAAGCAGGAGGGGCGCGCAAGAAAGTCAAGGTGTAGAGGAAGACCCCATTTTATATATTAACTAATGATGATATGGACAAAATTGGTTACCAGATATGGGATACAACAAAAGAAATATGGGAAGAAGCAACAAGGAAGCAAGAAGAGAAACATAAGAAAGTGCAGGATCAACGAGGAGTACTTCAATAGATGCTGGAAGTAGCAAGCATTGCGACAAATCATAGGTCTAGGGAAGGACTGTCCACAGGGCCAAGGACAGAAGCATAAAGCATGCATCCGACCCTGACACAACTAACAATAGGGCATAAAACCTTACATATTGAGACAGATGTGTTGGAGATTCCAATCGACGAGTTAGAAGAGAAAGTAAATGCATTGGGCCATCTCAATATAGTCGTATCAAGGATGTCCATGCAAAGGTTACAAGACTTGCACGCAGGACTGGTGCAAGAATTGAGGAATAGAGGAGAGGAAGAACACAAAGAGTTGGAAAGAGTAAGGGATGAAAGAGCCCAATTATACGAGAACTATGACACAATACTTCAACAAAAGAGGGAATTTGAAGGTAGAGTAGAAGAAGTTCCGAAGAATAAAGACGAGGTTGAGGAAAGGGATAAGAAAGAATTAAAGGAAAAGGATGAGGCTGAAGGGACAACGCAAAAAACACAGGAAGCAGTCCAAAAGTTATATAAGGAAATTCCCAAAGTTCCTATAATAGTCGAAGCTACTATGGAGGAGCAAGTGCTAAAGATTGGCGAAGTCATTAAGGGTTTAAGGGAGAAGATCCAAGACTTACAGTTGAGGAATATGTTGAGAACACCACCCAAGGTGCACGAAGGCAGAGAGAATGGCAATGACAACAGTTGAAAACATTAAAAAGATAGAGGGGGAATGTGCAAATCTCTGTGAGGAGAGCTCACAAATATGAACCGAGTTGGAAGAAGACCTGGAGATGAAGGCAGTGGAAGCACGCTTAAGGGAAGTGCAAGAGAGATCACATCAAGCTTCACATAAGATAACAACACTTCCACTAGCAGAGAGAGTGACAACCATTTTAGCACATAGGTAGGCATACATGGAGGTAGAGAATATGAGGGATCAAAAAAAGATCCTTGAACAGAGACTGGGAACACTACATGAAGAGGCAATGAGGGTAATTAAAGAGTTGGCCACTATGCAGGGTAAGGTCAAGCAAGCAAGGATTGAAGCAAAGGACAAACTTACAAACTTGACCGCACAGGGGGAAAAGGAAATAACAACAACAAAGGCCAAAATCATCAAAGAGGTGGAGGTAGTAAATGATGCCTCTCAAAATTTCATTTCGGCATGGAAGAGCAGGCAAGAAGCCTGAGTGACTTGGGATGAGCCACAGGTGAGTCTTGGGGGCCTGTTGGACATGCAACTTTGGAAACAATTTTGCAGTTTTGATACAGTTTTGGGGGAAAATACTAAGTAAATGAAAAGTGCACGGAAGAAGAAGGAAAGCTAGGGAGTGTGCAACTAAGGTGCATCTAGGAGGACAATGTGTAGAAAGAGGAAAGTGCGCAAAAGGAAGACAACACACAATAAGAAGGATAAAGCAAGAGAATAAAGCATGATAGAAGAATGACAACCCGCCATTCCAAAAATATAAGAGCAACATAAAAGCAACATGTAAATTGAAAAGCAGAAGAAAGTTGTCGAACAACCAGTTGACTGAACTAGCCATGCATTGTAATGGGGTATTTTTGGGATGAGCAGATTAGGGTTTTTAGCCCTAGTTTTCTGTATAAATATGTAACAGATTGAGAGAATAGGGGTTCGTAAATATGGTTGGTTCTGTTATTTTAGGCTCTGGAGTGCGATGCTATGTTCAGTTCCATGTTAAGTTCCGTGATGTTATATTTTGTGTTGTTATGTTCGATATTGAGTTCTAGAGTTCTTTAATGTAGCCGTCTGCGGATGAGAAGAATGAATAAAGGAATGATAAAGAGATGATACATAATCTTGTGTTGTTTGTCTTTCTATGTTTGCTTATGAATTCTATTTGTATTCATCGTAGAATAGATTTGTCTTATGGTTAAATATGGTGCAATGTTCATGACTGTGACATTAACAAATCTATGTAGTAATACAGAACATGATGATTATAGGAATTTGAATCATAAGTAAGTTAATACCAAATAGAATAGAGTTACACACACAAATGCAATAAGGAAGAATGAATCGAATGTTTTCCTCCCATTCCCTTAGTACTACAGAAGCTTGGTTCTCGCAGTCCCAATAGATACCTTGGTTGAGACTTCATCTGCACAAGCAGGTGATGCCAAAAGGGTCGGTGTCTGGTGGGTTTTTTTTGTCATAGATAACCAAACCTAGGGTCTTACAACCTGCACACAACACCAACAATCACCTTTTTCATGGGTGTAATTTTATAATTACAAGAGTGAAGTCTTTGCTACTTTTAAGACCTTCCAGAATTTTGTTGAGAAGAAACCCTCTCCTTCTATCAAGAAAATATGTAGAGATAATAAGGGGGAGTATGTCAATCAGGAATTCAAATATTTTTTAAGAGAACATGGCATTCATCATCAACACTTTATTTCTTACATCCCTTAGCAAAATGTCGTTGCCATAAGAAATAACTGGACATTGAAAGTGACAACTAATGGTATAAATCAATAAAAAAACATGGCACATTTTTTCTTAGATGGGGTGGTGAATTCTACAAAGTACATTCAAAATCACATGAATATGACTTTCGAGGAAGCTTGGACCCATGTCAAGCTAGATGTTTCTTCTTTCAAGGTATTTAGTAGTTAAGTGTGGGATTTAATTCTAGAGGAAAATCACAATGCTACGGAGAAGAAGAACTAACTAATGATTTTTTTTGGTAACTATGAGGATATAAAGGCATACAAGTTATTTGGTCTGGTTTCTAAAGACATGTTATTTTAAATAGCCGTCCACTTTGATGAGTGATTTGACCTAAAATTTTATGCTAATCCTCCCATATATTGTCTCATAGAAGATGGTGAATATCACACTGTTATTTTTTTGTAGAACAAGAAGACGATGAAAATTATGTTGTTGCAAATCACACCATTGGCATTGAAAATTAGCAAGCATAAAATTTTCCCAAAGCTACAAATTGGCCTGAATAAAATCTGCCTTTGGCTCCACTTGGTTAAGGATAGAATGTGAGTAGAAGTCTTTGTGAGAGAAAGAGGCTCGACATATATGGCTATGAGCCAACTAATTTAAGTTATTTTTCCTTTGGCTCTCACCATACTCATTCACAGGCTGTTGGTTCCTCTCTTTGGAGTCAGACCGTTTCAATTGACCCAAAACATTTTTTTGATGCTATTGGTATACTAGAATGGGATGTTGCCATGAAAAAAGAGTATTATTTCTTTCTGAAGTATCACACACGGGATCTTATTCCTCTTCCTAAGGGACAAGAATGGTTCGCTATAAATAGGTCTACAAAATTAGATATGCGGTAGATGGCTATGTTGATAAGAGAAATGCATGTCTCGTGCCCAAGGGAATTTTAAAAGTTGAAGAAATTGATTATTTTGAGATTTTCCCCTCTGTTGCCAAGATGAATTCCATATTTTTCTCACTTTCACTTATTGCCTCCTAAGGTTGGTTAGTCTATAAGATGGATGTGAAGAGAAAGTTTTTACATGGTGATTTGTATGAGGAAGTCTACATTGAACAACCTTCTAGTTTTGTGCAAGATCCTTCCCTTGTTTTCAAGCTCCAACATTCATTGGATGGTATTGAACAAGCTCCATGAGATTGGTGTGACAAGATGGACAATTTTTTTGTTGCTTTAGGTTTCAAACGTGTCATGTGGATCCTACAATTTACACTAAGAGGGAATGAACTAATATCTTGATTCTAGTGTGGCATGTGGAGGATTTAGTTATCACAAGCGATTCTTCATCCATGATTCAGAGTGTTCAACAAGCACTGATGGGGTAGTTTGATATGACATGCCTTGGTTCTTTGGATTATTTTCTTGCTCTATAGGTCCTTCGATCTTAAAAAAGGATTTCCATTTTTTAGTAGAAGTATGCACTTGGTTTACTTTAATGCTTTGAAATGGTTGATTACAATCTTGCACCCACTCCATTGCTATCAGGTGTTACACTTGTTGCTAGATTCTCTTCACCACATGTTAATTCTTCATCGTACATACAACTAGTTGGGAGTATGCTATATTTGAATCATACATGCCTTGACATTTCCTTTGTAGTTGGGCTTGTTGCTTGGTTCTCTCAAGATCCTCATGAGATTCAATGGAATACATCCAAGTGTTTTCTAAGGTACATTCATGGAACTACCAATTTTATCATTGTTGGTGCGTAGTGGGGAGACCCAGGGTTCAACATTAATTCACCAACAAAACCCTAAGTTACCGTCCCTTTCAGCATCACCCGCAAGTAGGTGAAGTCTCACCCGAGGTATCTATGGGGACTACAGGAACCAGGTTTCCACATTCATGATAACCATTATACTTAACATTAGTTCTTTATATCATTTATCATGTGAGTAGAACCATCATAACATATAAACATTCATAGAAACCATACATTATATGAACGCAATAAACATAACAATAAACACAACATAACACAACATAACACAAATAAACCAGGATTTAACATTGTTCACCCAAGATGGGCTATGTCCACAATGTCTGTCTTCTTATATTATTCATAATCATCTCTCACAAAACATGCGCACTACGGTCATACATTATTCCCTTTCCATTATCCTACCCTTCTATCTGTCTCTCTTCACTCTTACATTCGCGCATACAATGCACACTTAGCTCTTCTTACTGTCATTCACTCTCTACTAACACTTCACACTTTCACTACTACTTGCTCGACTCCTTTCTATCCCAAAACCATTACATATTTATACTATTACATTAGGGCTTATCCCTTTTTGATGGAACAAAATGCCTAACGAATTCTAACTGTTTTCATCCTTTCACGCCCTGATTCTGAAAGCGCGTCAACTACCTTCTTTTGTGCTTACATTGTAGTTACCAAAACTAGTCCCAAAAATTCTTGTCCCAACAGGCCCCCAACACTCACTTGTGGCTCGTCCTGAGCCACTCAGGACTTTTGCTGCGCTCGCTTCAATGTTGCAATGAGATTCACAAAAGTTTATTTTGTAGTTGTAATCTTCTCCTTTTCTTGTACCTCTTGCACCAAAATCATGTCTATTGTTTGCACGGTAAATGCTAACTTTAGACGTTCTTCTTGACCAGTAATTGAGTCAAGCATGGAAATCGTCCAGGTGTTTTAAATTTCTCCTTCAATCTAGGTAGATGGTTTTCTTTCTTCTCAAGTATCATAAATGTTTCAATACCTAGGTTCTTGTTGCACAAAATATTCTCTTCCCTTGTTCTTCATGTTCCTATTCTTCTTCTTGATCCTTCACTGGTTGTTAGGCTTCCTATGGCGCCAAACATATCTCCTTTGACAATGACCCCAGGTGGAATCACTAGTATAACCAGGTTGTACTTCACCTCTTTCTAGAGTTTGACTTACTTGGCTGTAGGATTTCTAGGTGGCACATATGCTCTAGGAAATTTTACTGGATCTGTTGTATTTGCTCTCGGCCCTACTGCCCACTTACTGCATGGATTATTTGTTCTCTATGTGGATGCTCTTGCCTTTGGTGGTACCATAGCTATTTGTACTTTGATTTGGTCTGCAACACACTCAACTCTCTCTTTCATAATCTCTAGCTCTTTTTTGGCTCTCCGTCCTTTGTAAATTTCAAGAAACAATAATCCTTACTCGTTGGCCCCTGTTCTACATTTATAACTTTCTGCTAGTTGTATATCTTCCTCTTCACACCAAAAATTTCCAATCCCATATGATTGTATTCACATTCAATTCCTTCCATATTCTACATTAAATTCATATATTTTGACAGATCATGTTCTAGATTTTCCATTCTGCCAATATCTTCGTCACCGATTTTCATTTATGACTATGCCTTCTCATCGTCTTGCCATGATGTTTTCTCTTTAATGCTTTACCCATCCCTTGTGTAGATCCTTATCCTGGCTCTTTAATTCTCATTTCTGCACAGAACTCCATTCCCCTTTCTTTCCGTGACATTTTATTATTCATCTTTGACTCTTTTAACAATTCCCAATCCAAAATTTCAATTCTCTTGTCTCTTCAAATGTTTATTGTGGCTTTGCTTGAGCTCTTTTATTGTTTTTTATTTTATTTTTCTTTTCCTCTATAATACAATACAATACAAATACTATGGTACATATACTGTGCAGTTAGGCTAGTGCGCAGAAGCACAAATGTCCCTATATAGTTTCATCCAAATACCGTTTATGAGTCCTTCCATGGTTTTCCCATTCAATTTATCCACCTGAACAACAACTGCTTCTATCACAAATCTTATCGATTTCTCCAAATGAATAACACATGCTTCTGTCACAAATCTTATCACATATGGACCCAACCAATGCATTTGGAACTTTCCAGGGTGTTGCAAGAATTTGTTGTCATAGAGCAAAACTAAGTCTCCTATTTGGAACTTCTTTTGTTTAATATGTCTGTCATGCCATGCCTTTTCGCGCACTTTCTGAAATTGTTGATGAAATCTTGTGATGAAGTGGTCTTCCTCCAGTTCCACTAGATCTGATAGTATTTTCTCTTCTGTGCCTAAATATGTAAGCTATGTCAGTGCGGAAATGCAAAAACTAGGTACATTGAATTCCATGAGAATAACTACTTCTTGTCCATATACTAATCGAAATGGTGTTTGTCCTGTCAGTTTCTTACATGTAGTCCAATATGCTCATAGTACTGCAAGAATCCTTAAATCCCAATCATCTCTATTTACATTACATATCTTTGTCAGCGCATGCTCCAAGATCTTGTTGAATGCTTCCACTTTTCCATTCGCTTGAGGATGATAAGGTGTGCTCTTCTGGTGATAAATTTGAAAATCCTCTTTCAAAGCAACAATCGTTTTATTTAAGAAATGGGTGTCCTGATCACTCATAAGGATTCTTAGACATGCAAACCTCGCAACAACATTCTCAAATGAGAAATCACACAACACTCTCTTAGTTGCAATCTTTGACAGGTTCTGCTTCAACACATCTAGTCAAATAATCTGTTGCAATGATTATATATCTTGCTCCTGACCATTTTGTTGGTGGGTTGATCGGTCCAATGAAATCAACTGCCCATTTATCAAAAGCATGCAATGTAACTTGTGGTATTAAAGGCATCTTGTCTCTTTTGGATTACTTTACAACTCTCTGATAGAGATCACAGGTCTGGCGGAACTCCTTAGCATCCTTATGAAGGGTGGGCCACTAAAGTCCCGTGCACAAATTTTTTTTAGTCGTTTCTTTCCCTGCATAGTGGCTTCCTATAACTCCTTCATGTGTCTCTGATAATATCATAGGCCTTTTGTGCTCCAATACACATTGTTGACGAATACCATCTGTGCTTAACTTATACAAATTCCCTGCGATAAGTTGATAATCTGTTGCCTTTACTACTAGTTGTTTCTTCTACGCAGTTGTAAAGTCAGGTGGGGCTACTCCCGTGCTTAGGAAATGTACAACATTTGTGAAGTAATCATCGACCATATGTACTGTGAACAAGTGTTCATCTAGTAAACTGTCATCCAAATTTCTTGCATCTTCCCTTGTTAGTATGCACGACAAATGATCAGGTCCTGAGTTCAATTTCCCAAGTTTCACAATCACTTCAAAGTCATACTCTTGAAATAGTAGTAGCATTTGCATAGCTTCCTCCCTAACACTGTCTTATTGACTAGGTATCTCAGTGCATAATGATTTGTATACATCTTAAAATGGGATACTAACAGATAGTGCCTAAACTTATGTAGTGCATATACCATTTCCAGTCCTTCCTGCTATGTAGTAGTGTAATTCTGTTCAGTAGTCAACAATTTCCTACTGGTAAATGAAATGGCATGGTCCAAACCTCCTTTCCTTGGTTGAGTTGGAATTGCACCTAACGCTATAGATGATGAATCTACATGGACATGGAATTCCTTCTTCTAATATGGAAATACTAAAATTGACGCGATAACTAGTTTCTGCTTCAAGGTATCCAAACTTTGTTGACAATCCTCATTTGATTCAAACTTTACCTCCTTCTTCAACAATCTATCCAATGGGGTTGTGATCTGCAAGTATCCCTTAAGAAACTTTCTATAGTACCCCGTATGTACTAATTTTGCTCTGATCTAAAAATGAAGAATAATTGTATTCTTGAAATTATTTGCAAGTAAAATTTATGTGTTAAAATGCAAATGGATCAACTTTGAAACACAACTTTAATAGGATTTACTCATTTAAGATGCATATAAAAAACAACAAAATCAGTGAACAGAAAACACATAACACAACAAATGATAAAGGAATCCACCCCTCTCTTGGGCTACATCTCCTGGTCCAGCTTCCAATGGATCATTTGTATTATTTTCTCAAAGTGCTCAAAAATGTGCTTTGCAATGCTCAAAATTCCAAATAGACTGCTCCAATGGCTTCAGAACGTCCAAAAACCCCTAGCTGGGATTTTTTGGCACCTCGTTTGGCCAAAAATTGAAGAAGATAGGCTTCCCGGAAGTCCCCCCTTCAAACTTGCTGTCTCTGCATCTACAAAACACACCCTTGTTGGCTCAACCTAGCCCACACACATTTTTAAGCGTAAAAAATTAGCACCAGGCGCAACTGCACAACCGGTACAAACTGTCGAACGATTACGCGCCGACCTTTAACTACCTAGGCCTGTGAGCACATGGTTGAGTTGGAATTGCACCTAACACTATAGATGATGAATCTACATGGACATGTAATTCCTTCTTCCAATATGGAAATAATAAAATTGACGCGATAACTAGTTTCTGCTTCAAGGTATCCAAACTTTGTTGACAATCCTCATTCAATTGAAATTTGACCTCCTTCTTCAACAATCTCTCCAATGGGGTTGTGATCTACAAGTATCCCCTAAGAAACTTTCTATAGTACCCCGTATGTACTAATTTTGCTCACACTTGTTGCACCGACGTAGGTGGTAGCAAATTAACAATAACAACAATCTTCGCAGGATCAACCAAAAGTCCTTGTTTACATACTACATGACCCAACAAGATTTCAAATGGTGCGCATAAAATGCACTTCTTCAAGTTGAAATAAATCTGGAATTGTCTACATTTGTCCAACATCAAGCGTAGAGTTTCAACATGGTATTTTAACAAATTGGACACTGTCCAATCATCCAAGTAGACTTCTAGGAATTTATGAATAAATTCTTTAAAATCTGCGATGACAACTCGGGAAAATACTGTTGGCGCATTTTTCAACCCAACAGGCATGATTGTATACTGATAACATCCCCATTCTACGACAAATGTTGTTTTATGTCTATCCTCCTGCATAATCTTAATCTGGTGATACCTGGAGAATCCATCAGTAAATGAGCAAGCTTCCTGTGCTCCTACATTTTCCAAAACTTCATCTGTAAACAGGGTAAGAAATGGGTCATGTAAGAAAGCATCATTCAATTTCCACAGATCCACACAAATTCTGATTCCACTTGTTTTCTTATCCCAAATTACCATACGACTAATCCATTCTGACTCTGCAACAATTTCAATAATCCTATCTTCGAGCATCCTATCTATTTTTTCTTTCACTTGCTGCTTATATACTAGGTTCAATCAGTATGGTCTCTACTTCACTGGCTTGGCATCCAACTTCAAAGGAATCTTCATCTCCCCTATATCTTCATCAATCCATTTCATCTATGAGAACGTAGTCGAAAAAAGGACCTGGTATTCGCACAGTAAATCAACAATCTTCTTGACAGTTTCTTCATTCCAGTAATCTCCAATGTTTGCAAGCTTGGTATTATCCTTCATACCAATATTCACTTTGCACATTTTCAATGGATTTTAATACTTGACAAATTCAAGCTCGGGACCCTCTACAACACGCTCTCCTTCAGTTTTTGGTATTTGTAAATTTCTTGGGTCTTCCTTCTCCTAGTCTTTTCCAACAACATTATAGCATTCTAAAACCCCTTGAAAAGTCGCAAAATATTTGGGTGCACTACATAAGGCTACTGGTATCTTCGAATCTTTTGGTGTAAATATCTTGGTCTTGATAATTTGTAGAAATGTGTCTACCAAAGGGGTATTGTCTTCAAACTTGAAAGTTACCTTAAAGTTGTGAGTCAAATTTTCCTAGTATGTTGTTCCTCTCCGTACTTCCAATTCTAAGTACTAGTTCTTCATCATCGTATCCAAGGTGTGCACAAACAAGTGCATCCATTCCTTCTTAGGTACTGAGCTCCTTGTTGCAGTGCACTGTGTAAGATGATCTATAAGATAGCTCAACTCAATATACTTCAACGTGGAATATTCAGTTTCAGTTCCAAGACTGACATGTAACAACCTTTTTCATTGCTTCCAATTATCTATTCTATCCTTATGCACAACCCATCATATTGCATGAGTCTCTTTCAGCATGATGTCAAAAGCTAGCAATATATGTTGATCTGGTATCTGCAATTCAAATTCTCTTACAAAAATATCTACATCTATTATCCCATCATACTTAAGGGGATCACATACCTCATCTCCAATCCAACGCAATGTCTGGGTAATATGATCACATCTCCTTGTACTTCACCCAACCTTTG
Organism: Picea engelmannii; assembly: GCA_009831015.1. Classification (NCBI taxonomy): domain Eukaryota; kingdom Viridiplantae; phylum Streptophyta; class Pinopsida; order Pinales; family Pinaceae; genus Picea; species Picea engelmannii. The sequence continues at coordinate 72,864 of ML786576.1, read as the reverse complement.
TTGCCAATGTTCCAGGGCTTCTTCTAAACCCAACACGCAAGAGCTGATACTTCATCGATTTAGTACACCTTCAATAGTAGGATTAATGTAGTCATCCATTCACACAGTCATACTGTAGAGGTTATCAAGTTTTTTCCCCTTTTTTGGTTCCACATATTGTCTTCCTTCTGTGGGATCCAATGGCGCATCAACCCTTAAGTCTGCTACTTCAAAGATCTTCTGTCTCTTTTTCGGATCAATAATAGTCTAGTTATCAAAATCCCAATCAAGTCCAAGTAATGTTGGATAAGATTTAATACCATCCACTATCTCGATTACTTCAAAATTTGTTGTGTTGCATAGTCCATCTATGTTAACATTCACCCCTATCAGTCTTCAAGTAAGAACAATCTTGTGTTGATTTGCTAGCCTCAACTGAATAGGTGACCGGATCAAATTTGGTTTTCCCATCATTTCCTATGTCTACTTCAGAATGACATTCACATCAGATCCCAGATCCAAGATAATATTATCCATGTCACAGTATCCTACTTGTGCATTAAGTCGAAATTCCTTATTCTTACTCTTCTTGCGTTATACCCGATTAAATGCTCATTGTGCACTAGGTACTTCTTTATCTTGTGCACACTAGTTGATCATCCCATGTAGTGCGTTCAATGCAGTTTCATCCTTCATTAGTTCTAAACAACTCTTTAAGAAACTTCTTAGAGTACTTACCTTCTCAATTGTCCCTTTTGTCATTGAGTGGTTGTAGGTTGGAGGCATGTCATACACAGGTGGACTTTCATACACTAGTTGTGAATTCGATGCTACCCATACTATTTCCAACAGTTCATTCCTTGTTTGCTTGTATGTGTCTCTCCCTCTTCGTGGGTCAAACTTTAGGGGAGGTTTTGCTGCTTTCTTGACCCACTGGCCAGTCCAAATTCCTTGTTCCATTGCATCAATTCCTGTTCTCACTCCTCCACGCATAATTGCTGCTACTCTTGGTCTATCACCGTGCTCTTCTGCTGCTATCATCTAAACACTATGGTTCCTCTTTTCCCACCACTTCAATATCAACTACAAAAAATATTCCATTACATGATCCAATTGTCTACAATATGTACATGTCATTTAGGGATTGAAACAATCTCATGACAAATGCCCAAGATGATTACAGTTATAACAAATAATTGGTCCTCTTACTCTGCCAAATCCTCCTCTTCCCTGACCTTTGAATCCTCCTTGTCCTCCTTGATTGTAGCATCTTAGAGTATTATACTGTTGTACCCCTCCTTTCGATCCTTCTTCCCCTTGAACTCTCTATGAATCCGCGGTGTGTTCTCTAATGATATTGAGTGCATGACATTCCTTTTCATCATGTCCTACTGACTTACAAAAATTACAAAATAAGTTCTTGGCAGTGCTATGATACATATGCATTAAAGGATATACAATCATATGATGACCCATTTTTCTTCATATCTCACAATATACTCCTCCTCCTGGTGCCATGGGATTTAGGGCTCTTGTAGCCAAATATTCTCTAAAATATGGACACTCGTTCTTATGATGACCTTCTATTCTGCATGTAACACACTAGACTTCTTCACACTTTTATTTCCCTTTAGCAAGCTCCTGTAACTGAATTGTTAATGATGCTAACTGTGACTGAGCTTGAGCCATTCCTACGCCATTTTATCCTACAAGGGATTCTTCCAGTTTCAATGGCGATCTCTAACGCTTCTGAATGCGACGTGATCTTCTGTTGCATTAAGGGGCATCGTATATGTGGAAACAATCCTGCAATGAATCATTCTCTATGCTACTCATTTGGAATCTGGAAGGTCAATCGATCCATCAATATCTTGAATATTTGGTCAAAATATCATATTGACTCATTCTCCAACTGCTTAATCTCTTTCATTTTAGTAATACACTGTGACTCAAACTTCGGTTTCTGGAACTCTTTTAACATAACTTGCTTGATGTATGCCAACATTCTAGCTTTTCCTACAGGCGCAGTGGACTGATACTTCACATACCAGAGTAATGCACAGTGTTTGAATGTGATCACTAACTGTGTGATTTTCGCATTTTCATCCTAGACATTCTTCATGGTCCATATTGCTTCATAGACAAACAAGTGCTATTCTGGATCTTCTGTCCCTTCTCAGTGAAAGACATGCATCCTCAACATGGGGTCTACCCCTACCATTGTATACTGTGTAGTATTATTTTTTGATGTCGCCAACTTATTTTGGGTTTTCACATTACTTCCACTACTTTGACTACCTTTACTACTATCATTGCTTCCTTCACTAACTACAAGTGTTCGTGACAAAGTTTCAAATCTCAGAGACGTGCATGGGGTCGTGGGTTGGACGCATATTTTGTCCTGAGTGGGATGTAATGGATCTCCTTCTACTAGACAAAGATGACGATATTTTTCCTTTTCCTCTGAGCGATATTCCTTCGATCTGGAGTACTACACCGGTGTCTCTTTCCTCAACCTCACTGTGATGCTCTTCTCTATTAGCCACAGTCCTCTTCCTACTATACCAAAATATTTTTCCACTGTGAAATACTCCAATCTCTTCTTCTGTCGCACATTATTCTTCTCTCGACATTCTCAGTCCATCAATTCCTTATTTATTCTTTCTTGCATCCCTCTCTTCTATACACTCAACCCATTCCCTGGTTATCCCCCAGTCCCCCTACGTGCACGAAGGCACCTAGTTGGTAGGGAAATTAGATTCTATCTTCATAACCCCCTTATCACACAACAACATATTGATCCAAGTAGACAATGCTTTCAAGTATCTTATGCACGGACCTTTAAATAACTCTCTTTCAAAAACAATATATGACTGGGTACAATCTATAACAAACTTAGTAATATAACCCCCCAATACACTATCCAACTAGAAATCAATTGTGTCCAAGATCCTGTTACTTATATTATTAACTTGCTGAATCAAATTAGGGGTCCAATTTCTTGGAAGAATAGTGGTGAATGTTCTGTTATTTTCAACTAACTTTTGTAACCACTCAACAAGACTATTGGGAAATCAACAAAGAAAATCTCATGTAAGTCTATAAATACATACCTCTGTAACCATTTCTCCGAGATGATCCACGGGTTCTTATTCTGATCTCTGGAAAACTCACACTCTTTGGCCTCTAACTAGTATCCGATCTCTTCCTTAGTCAACCTCCACATCCCCCCCAGTTGCAGATCCCGGTCCCGACAACAGAGCCATTTGTTGGCATGAAGTGGGCAGACCCAGGGTTCAACATTAATTCACCAACAAAACCCTAAGATACTATCCCTTTCGGCATCACCCACAAGCAGGTGAAGTCTCACCCAAGGTATCTATGGCGATTGCAGGAACCAACTTTCCATAGTCATGAAGGGATGTGAGGCATTCATGATAACGATTATACTTAGCATTAGTTCATTATACCATTTATCATGTGTGTAGAACCATCATAACATATAAAACATTCATAGCAACCATACATTATATGCGTGCAATAAAAATAACCGTAAACACATCATAACACAACATAACACAGATACACCAGGATTTAATGTGGTTCACCCAAGATGGGCTATGTCCACAATGTTCGACTTCTTATATTATTCATAATCATCTCTTACAAAATATGCACACTATGCTCATACATTATGCCCTTGCCATTCTCCTACCCTTTTATTTGTCTCTCTTCACTCTTACATTTGCGCATACAATGCACACTTAACTCTTATTACTCTCATTCACTCTCGACTAGTACTTCACACTTTCGCTACTACTTGCTTGAATTCTTTATCCAAAAACCATTACATATTTATACTATTACATTAGGGCTGAACCCTTTTCGATGGACCAAAATGCCTAACGACTTCTAACTGTTTTCCTCCTTTCGCGTGCTGAACTTGAAAGTGTGCCAACTACCTTTCCTTCTTTTGCGTGCATTGCGCAGTTCCCAAAACTGGTCCCAAAAAGTCCTATCCCAATAATCATTCAATATACCTCAGGTGATTTTTAGCTTCTGAGTAGTGGCTGAACTAACCATTCACTAGTCCAAGACAATGATGTGTTTCTCCCCGCCATCTTCCTGGATCTTGTTATCCTCCTTCTGCGGGATCATGCGAATATTCCTAATGTGGGCTGACACTCCATGTCCATCGGCTGGTGTGATATCCATGTGGTGGACATAGCACAGATAGAGGTGAAATTGAGCAACCAACCACTCCATCTTGGATTTATGGTCCTTCTCAACCTCAGCTAACAATTTGGTAATAGTTTCCACACTGCTGAGGCGACTCAGGATTTCTTCCAACATTTTCTTGAGTTCCCTTTTATCCTCTCGTCTGGTGTCTTCTGTTTCCGAACTCACTTTTCCAATCATCATCTTAGTTAGCCACGCCATCTCCACTATTTTATAGTAGAGGGTTTTTTTGGGATGCGTGGCCCCCAGATCAGTTACCCAGTCCGCTTCCTGTGCCAGTGCATCCCATGCTTTGCCTTTGCATTTTTCTTTTATTTCCTTTTCCCAACGGGTAATGGTATCTTTTCCTTTTGGCGCTACTAGAGTTTGGAAGGTTCCCTCCACATATATTGCCGCCTGCTCCATTCTTGACACCAGTCGTGGAATATTCGAGACTTCCTTTCCGAGGGGATTCCTCTTCCTCTGTGTTCGCTTCATTCGCACCATCCCGCTTGGTCTATCGTAGCTCCTTTGTTGGTTATTCATCCTATACCTTGCTTCACAGGGTTTCTTCCTTTCCATGTCCTTGTATCTGTGGTAGTTCCTGCTGTTGTGTTCCTTCTGTTTGTGGCTATTTTTACTTTCATTCCTCTTATTGAGCTTCTCCTGTTGCGAGCTTGTCCTTCCAATCTTGGCTTGCCCGTAGTGGTAATCACTTCCATCCTTTATTCCCATTACAACTTGTATGATCATGATGACTCGCCTTTTATCCTTGTATGGGTCCCTGCCCCTACTTGTTTGAGATCCTACTTTGCTGATCTTCATATCTATACTTTGGCATGGAGGATCGGTTTTGGACCATGTCACCCCCTCATGCCTTATGTCATTTGTTGCACGCGGTTTGCCATATGTAGTTTCCTTCGTGTTTTCCCCACTCCTCTTTCTATCACAAGGGTATTTCTGCCATACTCCTGCTTGCTATGTATGATGATCTTGCATGGTGATTGGTGACCGAGTGTTTGAAAATACTATACTGCATGGGGTCTGCATGCCCGCCGCTGGGCCTTGCGCTGCCCTTCTTGATGCGACCTTCCTTGCTTAAACTGCCTTCACGGTATTTTGTCACTAGGTGGATGCAGTCTGTTCTAAGTTGACCATTCAGGATGCTGATCCAGGTAGTATCTAGTTCCAGACCTTCCTTATCTACCCCCTCGTTGGCTAGTATGTCCGCTAGTCCATTCACCGACCTGTAGACCCAACACAACTCCACTATGTTCAGATTTTCCAGATGCTCTTGGATTTTATGTAGGGAGAGGGATAGGCGTTAGTGTCTCTGAACCTTTCCCACTTTGGTTCCATTATGGAGTCTCTTTGCCGTGTTGATGACCAGGGTGGAATCGCCTTCCAGGATAGTGTTTGTCATCCTTTCGCGCCTTAGGATTTCAAGGCCATGCTCTAGGGCTCCAAATTCTGTTGCGTTGTTGGTTGAGTTTCCCATACTCCCAACGTATATCCGGATGATGTTACCACCACTGTCTCTTATCACCCCCCCCATCCCTGCCACTCCTGGGTTTCCTTTTTCCGCCCTGTCAAAATTTAATTTGAGTGACCCCAACGGGGGGGGTGAAGTCCAGTTGCAGTCTCCTCTTTGGAGTTGCGGATCCCACACAACTGTTGTGCTGTTGTGCCCATATTTTAGGTGAAAAAAGTCCAGGATGCAGGCGTCCTGGTCAGTGAGTTGTGTTTTTTTCTTATTGTAGTTGTTCTGCACCGTTTCTCGTATTTGTAAGATTATTGCATCCTTGAGCTTTCCTTCCGGTAGGATTTCATTCCTGAAGATGTGCTAGTTCCTTTCTTTCCATATTTCCCAGATGATCATCCCCGACGTTAGTTTCCAACAGAGGTTCACCATTTCATTTTCGCTGTAACTCTCATTCCAATTGCTGATGGTTGCGCTGATGTTGCCCTGGATCTTGTTGGATTGACAATAGATGTCGACCACCCAGTCCCATAGCTCTGCTATGTAACTGCACTCATCGAGGAGGTGATTGGTTGTTTCCTCCTTATCTTGACAGAGATGACAGTGACATGGACCTATATAACTCCTTTTCCTGAGATTTCCCCAGGTCAGAATTCTGTTGTGGAGAACTAACCATTCGAATAGTTTGATTTTTGGCCATTGGGGGTTGCACCAAATATTTCCCCACTGTTGCGTCGTGTCCTCTTGATCTTGGTCCACGATGTAATGCCGTAATTATTTTAAGCTGAAATCCCCACCATTTTTCCTGCCCCACCTTAATTGGTTCTCGTCCTCTGAGACTACAATTTTCCTTTTCCCTAGTTTCTCTTCCACCTCTTTCGTTAGGGTTATGATACAATCTTTATTTTGTGGGTTGAGTTTATCCCGGGTCCTCCACATGTCTCTATCCATTCTTTTCTTCCAATAGTGATGGATTTTTGTTTTACCTTGCACTGCCATTTCCTTTTGTAGCTCCTCCCTATCCGGATTTTCCATTCTGGGTTCCTGTTGCCACGTTTCCTCCCAGAATCTAGCTATTTGACCATTCCTGACTTCCTAAAGGCTATGTTTATGGATCCAATTCTTGTTGTGCCAGGCTAGATTCCAGATGGCTGATCCCTTGTTCCCATGAATCGGATTCGATCTTGATCGTTGATGTTCTTGGCATACTTGGCCTTCCAGAGGTTTGTCCACGGTATTGAGTTGTCCTTGACCCATCTCCACGAGAGTTTTTCCCCATAAGATTCATTGGTTACCTGTGGGTCTTGTAACCCCATGACTCCTTTGCCTTTTGGTCTACATACCTTTTCCTAGGATACCAGGGCCCATTTATTTTTATTTTTCGCACCTCGCCATAGGAAATCTCTTTGAATGGCTCTTATCTTTTGTATTATTCATTTGGGAGCTAGAAACACTAAAATCATATACGCCATAATTTATTGTAGAATTGATTTGGTGAGGATAAGCCTCCCTGCCAGGTTGAGAGCTTTGTAAGTCCAATGTTTTACTCTCTCCTGCAGTTTTTTGACCACTCCTTCCCACGTTTCCATGTTTCTTTCTCTGTCCATCAGGGGGATTCCCAAGTATTTTGTTGGGAGCGTTTTGTGTTCAAACCCCAAAATGTTGGCCAGGTTTCTTTGAATTGCAGGATTAGTGTTAAAGAAATAGATCATGGATTTGGAGTGGTTGATCTCCTCCCTAGAGGCTTCCCCAAATTCTTCTAAGATTCTCTTGTAGGTTTTTGCTTCCTTGACCGTGGGTGTGCCATGGAGTAGGGTGTCATCAACGAACTGTTGGTGAGTGGAGGTTGGACAATTTTCGAAAGGTTTGATGCCTTTTAGTTCTCCTGCTGCAGTTGTGCTTTTTATGCTTCTGCTGAGCCCTTCCATCACCAGAATGAACAAGAAGGGGGATAGCTGGTCTCCTTGTCTAATGCCTGTCGAAGGCTAGAAGGGTTTTGTTGGGGCTCCATTGATTAACAGAGAGTAGCTTTTCGTTGATATTAGATTGACAATCTAGTTGGTCCAGTGCTGTTCAAACCCAAAGGCTCCCAACATCTTGGCCATACAGTGCCAAATAATTTTGTTGTAAGCCTTCACTAGGTCAAGTTGGATTATCATCCCCCCTCTCCTTTGGCTTTTTAGTGTGTGTATAAGCTCATGGACATGGATGATGTTGTCCAGTATTTGTCTTCCTTCTACGAAACCAACCCGTTCTTGTGAAATCAGTGTGGGTAGGATAGGTTTCAAGTGATTGGCTATTACTTTGGAGATGATCTTGTACACTACATTGCATAAAGCTATAGGATTGTAGCGATCTGGGGTCCTTGCTTCATTTTCTTTTGGGATTAGTGTGATCATTGTGGCATTTAATGCTTTCAAGATGGATGCCGACCGTCTGGAGTCTTCCACCACCCCATAAACATCTTGTTTAACCAGTTCCCAACAGGCTTTGAAAAATTCCACTGTGAAACCATCTGGACCTGGGGCCTTTCCATTAGGCACCTCCTGGACCACTTGGTCAATTTCTTACTTTGTTATGGGTTTGTTTAGATTGATATTTTGTTCCTTGGTGACCACCCTGGGGATGTTCTGAGTTATCCTTTGTATGGCCTCCATTTTGTCTTGATTGGGTTCCTGGGATATCCCCTTGAAGTGATTGACCAATGTATTTTCAATTTCCTTGTGGGATTCTCTTTCGATCCCATCCTGATCCCTAATTTTTCAGAATTTTGTTGTGGGCTCTTCTTGCAATGGATGTTCTATGAAAAAACTTGGTATTCCGCTCCCCTTCCTTTAGCCACCTGATTTTGGACTTTTGGCACCATAGATTTTCTTCCTCCCGACATCTTGATTCCCATTCCTGGATCATTTGGATCTCTTCTCTTTTCCGATCCTCTGTGTAACCCTCATCTATGCAGAGCTCCTGGAGAATCCTCATTCTTTCCTCAATATTTTTCTTTTCTTGGTTTATGTTTCAAAGATTTCCTTGTTCCATTCCTTGAGTTTGTGTTTGATGTACTTGAGTCTATTATAAAGTTTGAACATCCTTGTCCCTTGATCTGGTAATTCCTCTCGCCACCATTGGTTGATGTTCTCCTTGAAGGTGGGATGTTCGATCCAAAATTTCTCAAATCTAAAATGTGTGTTCTTCGTAGTGGTTTGGAAGTTTGCTTCCAGTTGAACTAACCAATGGTCTGAACCCCCCCAAGGAAGGATGCTGCAATATAAGGTTAGTCCTTGTAGAATGATGGACACTGACACTAGGAATCTATCTAGCCTTGTATCTACTTGGTGGTGGTTAATTCATTTGTTATTCCAGGTGAACTGGCCATTGCTGGTTCTAATGTCCACCATCTCCATTGTTTCAATGAAAGCTGAAAATTCCTCTGCATATCTATCCAATCTCTTGGTGCCCCCTTTTTTCTCCGCAAGTGTCGTGATGATGTTGAAATCCCCTGCCAATATTCAGTGGAGGTTGCAGGATAAGGCCTTTAGATCTTCTAGGTCTAGGAGAATTCTTCTTTTTTCCTCCAACCTCTGGGGGCCATACACATTTGTGCACAAAATCACCTCAATGTTACCTATAATTTGCATGTTAACCAAAAGTGTGTGTCTCGTTGCTTTGACTGCTAGTAGGTTCAACGATTGTGGGTTCCATAAGGTGAGTATATCGCCTTCAATAGCCAACATCTTGTACTTGATCCATTGTTTTTTAATGATTGTTTCCATTCTATCTACAATGCATTTTGTCTCTTGAATGAAACAAAGGTCAAGTTGTTCCTTCCTCAGTTTATTTTTAAGGATTCTTTTCTTTCGTGGGTTGTTTAGGAATCTTATATTCCATGTTATAATGTTCATTTAAACATGTGGGGGGGAGTTGGGAAATATATTTTTGATCTTACCTGAATTGATCAACAGGGCTCCTAGTTCTTGTAGGGCTACGCTGTTTGATTTACTACCTTTCTTCCACCTCGTCTACTTGGGTGACTGTAGTGATTTTCCCTCACCTAATTTGATTCCTAGGTGTTCTATCTCGTCGTGCCTGCACTTGATCCCTTTGGATTTTTCTTCCTCTCTTAGAAGGAAAAGGTATTGGATACGATCTAGTTGCTCCGCTGGAAAATTGTCTACTCCGTGCTTTTTCCATTGCTCCAATATGTTCATGAGATCTATTCCTCCCCTTTCCACAATGTCTCTGAGATTCAGATCTTCTGTGCCTACCTCACTTGGTGTCATCTCTGAGTCTCCATCTGCCTCCTGCATTGGGGTGTTAACATCTTCCTTTCCTCTTTCCATAGGACTTGCGCTACCTCCCTGTTCCCCTTATTGCTTGGAAAATCTGTGTTCTCATGAATTGATTGTTACCTAGTTTCTCTAGCTTTTGTCTTTTCCTTTCCTCCTCCTTCCCCTTGGTTAGATTTGTCCCATCCTTCTGGTCTAGTCCCGGATTCTGGGTTGCTTCCTGTTGGGGTTTTGATTGGTTTCTTGTTTGTTCTGTTTCTGTGATTCGGTTTTACAAACCCGTCCTCATCCTGCTGTGTTTTGGTTTTTTCCGTTTCTTGTTTTTTATTGAGTGGACATTCTCTGATTAGGTTTCCATGTTCATGGCATATTCTGCATCTAAATGAGATCTGCTCGTAGTCAATGCTTTGTATCCATTCCTCATCCATGAATTCCAAGCTTATGGCTTCTAGGAGCGCCCCCGACACATCCATCTCTATGCAGATCCTTGCATATGATGTATATCTCTCTTTTAGGGTTGCTTCCGATGTCTTAACATATTTTCCCATCTTGTTCCTGATTTCTTCGAAGGTGGACAACAACGAATAATCTAGTGGTAGGGAGTAAAACCTTAGCCAGGCTGGGACATTTTTAAAGGTTTCTTTCTCTAGGGAGAACTTTTCCTTCCACTGCTGCATGTACAACCCTGCTGAGGCGTGGAAGTATGCCCCCTCCCTCAAAGACCTTATCTCTGTCCTCCAAGTTCATGAAGACTGATGTGAAGAATCCTTTCGAGCCAAGGTGGAGTTCCACTTCTCCACTTGGATTCCATTGATATTTTATCCAGCTGCGCAACGTTCTTTCTATGGGCCACAACCCCATGAATTTTCAAATTAGTGCACGTGTCTTCATTTGGTCCCAATATAGTTGCATTTGTGGGTCTTCCAGTACGACCCTTGGTATCATTGTTGTTTTAGGTTTACATGGGTTGCGCCCATTTTACCCACTAGGGTTCGCTGGTTCCTGCACATCCTTCTGGGCTTATCTGGCTTCCTTTCCCACATGATGCCTTTTATCCTAGGTGCTTGTCAATGATTCTTTGAAATCAACGCCTCGTGGGCCTTTCCCCCTATCCACCACTACCTGCTTGTATGAGGGGGTTCCACTCCCGCCCCCTTTGGTAACCATTCTGTACGCTGTTGAGACCGCGACTATCAAACCCTATCTTGCGGTTTCTTCAGAGCTCAGTTTCTTATGGCTAAGCTTGCAATAATGAGGGGTTAGTAGCTGCGAAACTCATGTATTTTTCTCTTTATGGGAAAAGGTGGCCGAGAAATGTGTTTTCTGACTTTCACTCCTTAATAGTGAATATTTTAGTAGTATATGCTTTGAGAATGGCTTCTTCCCTTGGATTTATTAATAATGACAAGGTTTGCACTAGAAACCCTAGAGAAGTTTTTGTTTTCAACTATAATTCAATACCCTAGTAAGCATAGTTATTGTTATTATTACTTTATGTTGGCATAAATCCATGTGAATGAAATTGAAGATTTGAATTATGTCTCTATTTTAGAGGATCTCCTCTAAGTTATCAGAAAACAATTTTTTTTGTTATTCAAAGTATCGCCTGACTCCCAATCTACATAATTATCCTTCTAACTCACTAAATTGGAAGAAGATTTTTTTCGAATGTGCTTTCTTGTCTTAACTTTGATTTATATTTCGATTTTTTTCATCTTTTAGGGTTCGATGCAAGGGTTCATGAACAAGTTTTATCTCATGGGTTCACTATTAAAATCCACTTCCCTTTAACTGTTGGACTGTGAAAGCCCCTCAATGTTTAAATAAAAGAGTGAAGAGAGATCTAACTGAATAATTTATAAGGCACGATACTTGATAAGGTTTTTCAAATGGGGTGGCAAGCTAAGTGGGCTTGATTGTGGGGGAAACTCCATAGTTAAGCGTGCTTGAGCCAGAGGAGTCTTGGGATGGGCGACCTACTAAAAAGTCCTGATTATTGAGTGCAAGTATTGGAGGTGATGATTGATGTTATGCAATTATTTTTTCTAGTTTCAATCCCACATCTTCACCCCTACAAGCATCGCCTGATGCAATGAGTGCTAAGTGGACAATTCAAAATCATGAGAAAATGGCGAGTTGCGACTAATGATCATGGATGTGGGTCATAGATTAATGAATTACTCTACACAAATAATCCAAAAAAGTGATATGTTGGATTGCGGAAGCCCCTTAATGCTTCAATAAAAGAGTGAAGGAAGCTCTATTTGAATAATTCATAAGGCACAATACTTGCTAAGGTTTTTCAAATGGGGTAGGAAGTTAAGTGGGATTGATTGTGGGTAAAAGTCCATAGTTAAGCATGCTTGAGCCAGATGAGTCTTGGGATGGGTGGCCACCCAAGAAGTCTTGGTTATTGGGTGCAAGTCCCAAATGTGATGATTGATGCTATGCGATTCATTTCACTAGTTTCAATCCCATTTCTTCACCCCTATGAGCATCACCCGATGTAATGAGTGCTAAGTGAACTATTCAAAATCAATATAAAATGATCAGTTGTGACTAATAGTCATGGATGTGGGTAATATATTAATGACTTACTCTATGTAGATAATCTCAAAAAATGTTATCTTGGATTTTGGAAGCCTGTTAAGAACCAAAGACTGAATACAAAAGCACCACAATAGATATACAATAACAATATAGAAAATCACAACTTTATTATATCAAACCTTTGAGGTAGGGAAACACCGTACAATGGATCCTATTATGAAAGAGATCCTCTCCTGTTAACTTGCCTCTTTGAGGGGGCATCCTTCTATTAAGCTACCGCTCCAAATACAATACTTCTCTTCATATTTCATTACATTGCTTGAACCCCTTTATATAGTGCTACCATCAACTAAGAACATTCTAGAGGAGGAATCTTCTAGAAGTAGAACCTTCTAAGAAGTCCTCTTACATTTATTATATCTAACTACCCTTTTATTATATCTAACTAACATAGTGGGCCTAATTTAATAATATAGTGGACCTAGTCCACTTTACATTGAATGACCTCCACTATTATCACTATGGGCCCTCTGCCCCCCACCCCCCCCCACTACCTCTCTAGCTACCTTACATTCCATCCCCCTTATGAAAGCGTTGTCCTCAACGCTTGATGTATAACCATATACCAGGGTCCCATGGATAATTGTGGACCATAATGCTAAAGAAGATTGGAGAACCAAGGTTCCATGTAGAAAGGAAAACCACCATGCTAATGTAGTCCGACCACCATTGTAAGCTGGGGTCCCATGTCCAAGTGCTCATTTGAAATCCCTGTGGAAGATTTTGGAACCCAATAACCAACTCAAAATGATGCTCCAAATACTGACATCTGTCATGTGGATCCAAATAAGAATATCCATCCACATAGTGGAAAAAGGTCATAGTAGAATCTAGAAGGAATAATACCATTGTAGAATATGCAGGATGGACACTAGTAATAATCATTGGCTCTCGATTTGTCACATTGATGCTCTCTACAGAAGGTGGATTAGAGTCATCAAATAAAATATGAAAGTGGTTGTCATCCCAGAAATGACAATTATCCATTACCAATCATCACAATCGGCCTCAAAATCATACCAAACATATATTTCTTGATTATATTCATCCCTGAGGCCCTTATTAAGAAATCTCTCCTGCATGTTATTCAATGAATCTTAAATACTACGAAAACTATCATTGAGACCATCTGTGAGGCTGTTTGTGAGGCCATGTGTGAGGCTGTCTGTGAGACCATGTACAAATGCATCAAATCTGTCATCCAATGTGTGAAACAATTAGGCTTTGAATGATTCAAGAATTTCTTTCAGGGTTTGAGAGGAAATAGCCATCTGAGCACCCTATGAACTCTTTGGTCTTGTAGCCGTCACGAAAAAACCCAAAAAATAGACCCAATAAGTTTCGGTAGAAAATCGCGGTTTTTTCTGGAAAAACCCTAAAAAACTGCTGAAGTTAAAATGCTCATAACTTCACTTCCCGGACTCCGTTTCGGCCGATTTGTTTTTTGAAATTGGGTGAAATTGTGAGAGAAACTCAGATCTGTAATTTTCTTTTGAAAATTTGGCCTCCAACTGCTACAAAAATAAAAAAAATCGCGCCGTCGTTCGCCGAAAAAACCCCTGAAAATTTGCAGATTTTAAAACTTCAATATCTTGACTTCCCGGACTCCGTTTCGGACGATTTTTTTTTTCAAATTGGGTGATTTTATGAGAGAAACTCAGATCTACAACCATTTTCTGTAAATTTTGCACAAAAATATAATAAAAACTTTGATAATGTCGCAACCCTTTTTTTTCTTCTTCGAAAAAAAATCTGCAAAAATAAAAAAAATTTGCCCACAATGTTTGCCCAAGAAAAGTGCTCTGATACCACTTGTTAAGAACCAAAGACTGAATACAAAAACACCACAATAGATATACAATAACAATATAGAAAATCACAACTTTATTATATCAAACCCTTGAGGTAGGGCAACACCGTATAATGGATCCTATTATGGAAGAGATCCTCTCTTGTTCACTTGCCTATTCGAGGGGGCATCCTCCTATTGAGCTACCACTTCAAATACAATACTTCTCTTCATATTTCATTACATTGCTTGAACCCCTTTATATAGTGCTACCATCAACTAAGAACATTCTGGAGGAGGAATCTTCTAGAAGTAGAACCTTCTAAGAAGTCCTCTTACATTTATTATATCTAACTACCCATTTATTATATCTAACTACTATAGTGGGTCTTATCTAATAATATAGTGGATCTAGTCCACTTTACATTAAATGACCTCCACTATTATCACTATGGGCCCTCTGCCACCCCCTCCCACTACCTCTCTAGCTACCTTACATACTTGTTAAGAACTAAATACTGAATACAACATATCACAATAGATCCAAAGATATTTGAATACAATTACCATACAAGATATATGAAACCATATAGAAATCCATAACTTTATTATAGAAACCCTTGAGGTATGGAAACACCATACAATGGATCCTATTATGGAAGGGATCCTCTCTTGTTCACTTGTCTCTTCGAGGGGACATCCTCCTATTGAGCTACCGCTCCAAATACAATACTTCTCGACTGGTTTTATTATATCTAACTACCATAGGGGCCTTATTTAATAATATAGTGGACCTAGTCCACCTTACATTGAATGACCTCCACTGTTATCACTATGGGCCCTCTGCCCCCCCCCACTACCTCTCTAGCTACTCTACATTCCATCCCCCTTATGAAAGCGTTGTCCTCAACGCTTGATGTACAATCATATACCAGGGTCTCATGGATAATTGTGGACCATAATGTTGAAGAAGACTAAAGAACCAAGGTCCCATGTAGAAAGGAAATCCACCATGCTGAAGTAGTCCAACCACCATTGTAAGCCCGAGTCCCATGTCCAAGTGCTCATGTGAACTCCTAGTGGAAGATTTTGGAACCCAATAACCAACTCCAAATGATGCTCCAAAGACTGACACCTATCATGTGAATCTAAATAAGAAGATCCATCCACATAGTGGAAAATGGTCGTAGCAGAATCTGAAATGAATAATATCAATGTAGAAAATGTAGTCTGAACATTGGTAACTAACTCCTGATGTGGGACATTTATGTTCTCTACAGAAGGTGGAGTAGAGTCATCAAATAAAATATGAAAGTGGTTGTCATCCCAGAAATGACAACTATCCATATACCAATCATCACAATCTGTCTCAAAATCATACCAAGCATATATTTATTGATTATATTCATCCTTGAGGCCCTCCATAAGAAATCTCTCCTGCATGTTATTCAATGAATCTTGAATACTACGAAAACTATCATTGAGGCTGTCTGTGAGACTATCTGTGAGGTTGACTGTGAGGCCATGTACAAATGCATCCAATCTGTCATCCAATGTGTAAAACAATTGAGCTTTGAATGATTCAAGAATTTATTTCATGGTTTGAAAGGAAATAGTCATCTGAGCACCCTATGAACTATTCGGTCCTGCAGCCGTCACGAAAAAACCCAAAAAATAGACCCAATAAGTTTCAGCAGAAAATCACGGTTTTTTCTGGAAAAACCCTAAAAAACTGTTGAAGTTAAAATGCTCATAACTTCACTTCCCGGATTCCGTTTTGGCTGATTTTTTTTTTGAAATTGGGTGAAATTGTGAGAGGAACTCAGATATGTAATTTATTTGGGCAAATTTGGCCTCCAAATGCTACAGAAAAAAAATTTTTTTGCCACCATCCGCGGAAAAAATCCTAAAAATTTGTAGATTTTAAAACTTCAATATCTTGACTCCCTGAACTCCATTTTAGACGATTTTTTTTTTTCAAATTGGGTGCTTTTCTAAAAGGAATTCATATCTACAATAATTTTCTGCAAATTTTGCATAAAAATATACCAAACATTTTGAGAATGTCGCGGCCCTGTTTTTTCTACTTCGAAAAAGAAAAATCTACAAAAATAAAAAATATTTACCTACAATGTCTGTCCAAGGAAAGTGCTATGATATCACTTGTTAAGAACCAAGTGGTATCAGATCACTTTCCTTGGCAGACATTGTGGACAAATATTTTTTATTTTTGCAGATTTTTTTTTCGGAGAAAAAAAAAAGGGTCGCGACATTCCAGAACTTTTTCAATATATTTTTGTGAAATATTTGCAGAAAATAGTTGTATATATGATTTCCTCTTAGAAAAACACTTAGTTTAAAAAAAAAATCGTCCGAAACGAAGTCCGGAAGGTCAAGATATTGAAGTTTTAAAATCTGTAAATTTTTAGGGTTTTTTTTCCGCGTACGACAGCGTTATTTGTTTTTATTTATGTAGTAGCTGGAGGATAAATTTTCTCAAACAAGTTACAGATCTGAGTTACTCTCACAATTTCACCTAATTTCAAAAAAAAAATCAGCTGAAACGGAGTCCGGGAAGTGAAGTTATGAGCATTTTAACTTCAACAATTTTTTAGGGTTTTTTCAGAAAAAACCACGATTTTCTGTTGTAACTTATTGTTCTATTTTTTTGGGTTTTTCGTAACGGCTGCTGGACCGAAGGGTTCATAGGGTGCTCAGATGACTATTTCTTCTCAAAACCTCAAATAAATTCTTGAAACATTCAAATCTCAATTGTATGACACATTGCATGACAAATTTCATGACCTTGCAGATGGCCTCAATAATAGTCTTCGTAGTTCATTGGATAGCATGCATGAGAGATTTCTTATGGCAGACATCATCAGGGATGAATATAATCAAGAAATATATGCTTGGTATGATTTTGAAGACGATTGTGATGATTAGTATATTGATAGTTGTTATTTCTGGGATGACAACCACTTCCATATTTTATTTGATGTCTCTACTCCACCTTCTGTAGAGAACATCAATTTCCCACATCATGAGCTAGTTACCAGTGTTCAGTCTGCATATTCTACAGTGGTATTATTCCTTCCAGATTCTGCTACGACCCTTTTCCACTATGTGGATGGATCTTCTTATTTGGATCCACATGATAGTGTCAGTCTTTGGAGCATCAATTGGAGTTAGTTATTGGATTCCAAAATCTTTCACGGGGAGTTCACATGAACACTTGAACATGGAACCCGGACTTACAATGGTGGCTGGACTGCTTCAGCATGATGGATTTCCTTTCTACATGAGACCTTGGTTCTTCAGTCTTCTTCAGCATTATGGTCTACAATTATCCATGGGACCCTAGTATATGGTTGTACATCAAGCGTTGAGGACAACGCTTTCATAAGGGGGATGGAATGTAAGGTAGCTAGAGAGGTAGTGGGGGGGCCCAGAGGGCCCATAGTGATAATAGTGTAGGTCATTCAATGTAAGGTGGACTAGGTCCA
>ML786575.1:1462244-1473484 GCA_009831015.1 Picea engelmannii | reverse complement strand
GCACCCTTATTTGAGACCTATCTCATTGGGTCCCCCTTTTGACCCTGATTATTGTGATCCCTATAATTTTAAACCTTTTTTTATACCTCATGGACCCATACCCTTCCTGAAAACCTTATTTCCCACTTATCCCATTGGTTTCCTCTTGTTTCCTTCATCATAGTGGTATATATTACTTATATCTAATTTTTTGTCTGTGGACCCACCCCTCATCCCCTCATGGATCCCACTCTCCAAGAATAAACCAATCAGAAACTGAATAATGATCTTATTTACCTTCAGGCCCAAGTGAATAATGGCATTCTTTCCATTCATGCCAAAATGGAATACATCCAGGAACAACTAGGTAGCCACATTAATGAATTCAATTCCACCCATGAACAATTCATGAAACAATTTTAGGATCATTCCTCCTTGGACCTACCTCTCTATATTGAAGGTGTTGACTCCAACCAGCCTCTGTAGTCTCATTCCAACTCCCTACCTTATGACCCTCATCTTTATAGCTTTGAGGTGAAAAAATTTAATGGCTTAGATCCAACAACCTGGGTAACTCATATGGAACACTACTTATCCCTCCATGGAATTACTGATGAGTTGAACAAACTTCACGCTAAGGGTATGTTTCTTGGTCACAATTTGTTACCAGGTTGTATGAATTCTTTGACATGGACACCCGCCATTTAGGATATATGACTAAGTTGAAATAGTCTAGAACAATGGAAGATTTTATTATATCCTTTGAGCACTTGGCTTTCCAAATGAACGACATGACAAAGGATTTCTTTTAGGAATTGTTTATCAATTGTCTCAAGGATGAAATATGATCCCACATCATAATGGATCTCCTATGGACTTTGTTGGAAGAAATTGAATGTTCCAAGGAGGCACAATAGGTCATATTGGCCTAGATAAAAAATAATTCTCTTGTTCCCCACCCTAAACCCACCATCCCTTCCCCTCAAACGACTCATATCAAGCTCCAAAAATTAACACGTGTGGAAATGGATGAATTTCAACTCAACAATATTTTCTATAACTATGATGATAAATACTCTCCAAGGAACACGTGTAAATAACATAAACTTTTTATGGCCATTTTAGAGGATGTTTTAGATGAAAATGTTGAGGTTTCAGCTAAAGCAATGCTACCCCAAAAATATGATCTTACACTTCCCTCTAATCCTCCTCAAGTTGAACCATTGATTACGTTGAAATCTCTTAGTAGATTTTCTGCTCCCCAAACCCTCAAATTTATTGCTTACATTAAGAACCGAAAATTCATCATCCTAGTTAATAGTGGAAGAACTCATAATTTCATTCATCACACCCTTGCCAAAGAAATCAATTGCTATATCTGTGATGTCAACAATTTTCAAATCATAATTTTCAATGTTGATTCCATGAAATGTGGGGGGCATTGTGCAAATGGGTTCCTACAAATTGGTGAGTGTAACCAGAAATATCACATGTTTTCTAATGACATGTGTGGTTGTGATAATGTGTTTGGTGTTGAATTCTTATGCACTCTTGGCCCCATAACCATGGATTTTAAGGATTTAACCATGAAATTCTAACATGACAACCAAAAATATAAAATCCAAGGCATTACAATAGATTCTTTGAGATCATCAAATCCCATTGAATGGAAAAATTACTCAATTCCCATTGCATGGAAAAGTTACTCTAAAAGGTTCATTCTGGCATCATTTCCCAACTCCATTCCATTCAAGCAGTTGAGACACCCCCAGTACACCCCAAACTTCAATCTATCATTTTCCACAATCACATTATTTTCCAAAATCCCCAAGGCCTTCCCACCTCCCACATTGGCCATGAAAATTACATTCCTTTAATCCTAGTCATTATTCATCCCAATTTTTTCCCTTATCATCATCCCTTTGATTAAAAAAATGAAATTGATAAAATTGTCCATGAATCATTAGAAGTGAGTGTTATCCATCCTAGTACCATCCCCTATTCTTCCCCTTTTCTCACGGTCCTCAATATGGAAGGAACTTGGCGCATGTGTCCTGATTTTCATTCCCTCAAAAAACTTGCCATCAAGGAAAAATTTCCCATTCCCATCATAGATAAATTTCTAGATGAACTTAGTGGGGATCAATATTTTACCAAAGTTTCCTTCCTTCTGGCTACCGCCAGATATGTATGAAGGATGAAGACATTCCCAATACTACATTTTACAATAATGACGGACACAATGAATTCTTGGTTATACCCTTTGGTCTCTGTAATCCCTCCTTGACTTTTCAAAGTCTCATGAATCATGTCTTTCATCCTTTACTCCGTCACTTTGTGTTATTTTTCTCTGATGATATTCTCATCTAGAGTAAAATGTGGCTATGCCATCTCACCCATGTATATCAATTTTTCCATCTCCTCTCCGAGCATAAAATATTCCTAAAATATTATAAATGTTCTTTTGGTTTCGTTAAATTTGAGTACTTGGGCCATATTGGTGGCAAGGATGGTGTAAGGGTGTATCCTAAGAAAATTGAATCTATGCCAAATTAGCCTCTCCATAAAACTCTTAGAATTGTTCATGGTTTCCTAGGTTTAACATGATATTATCACAATGTTGTTCATAATTATGGAAAAATCGTAGCCCCTTCCAGAACTCTCCTTAAAAAGAATTCTTTAAGTTGGACTCTAGCAGCTCACTAATCATTTGAAGCCTTGAAAAATTCTATGTGCACTAATCCTGTACTAGCCCTACCTGACTTCACCAAGAACTTTGTTTCATAATTTGATGCATGAAGGAGAGGAATCATGGAAGTCATCATGCAAGGGGGATGAGCTTTATATTTCACCAAAAAATAGTTATCGAACTGACATTTGGGCCAACCAATTTATGCAAAGTAAATGTTTGTTATTTTTCATGCTGTGGATAATTGGTGCCCTTATTTATTGGGACAACACTTGGAGAAAAAAAAATGGGTGACCAAGTTTTTTGGATATGATTATGAGATTCTTTACAAGAAGGGAAAAGAAAATGTGGTTGTTGATGCTCTTTCTAGGAAATATGAATAAGAAGGCTCCCTCTTTTCCCTTTCATTCATTATTATTAACTGGCTTCAGGATGTTCACCAGGAATGGTTGCAAGACTCCAAAATTTATAGCCTAATCAAAAAAATTTAACATGATCCCCAAGCTACTCTAGGGTATTCTTGGCATAATGAAGAGTTTCTCTATAAAGGTCGCTTGTATTTAAGAAAATACTCATCTCTTAAATCCAAGGTGTTCTTTGAGTTTCATGCTTCACCTACAACTAGCCATTCAAATTTTACCAAAACTTATGAACTGGTCAAATGATATTTATTCTAGGACAGTATGAAATATGACATCCACACCTTTGTGGCTGAAAGTGATACATGTCAGCACAATAAGGGAGAGACTCTAAAACCTCATGGTAAACTCCAATTTCTTTCACTTCAACCTACTATTTGGATGGATATTTCTATGGATTTAATTGTTGGATTTCCCAAATTAGGAAATAAGTTCATCATAATGGTGGTAGTGGATTGTCTTTCCATATATGCTCATTTATGTGCTCTTCAACACCCATTCAAAATATCTGTAGTGTCTCAATTGTTTGTGGATAATATCTTCAAACTACATGGCATGCCTCATTCTATCATTTTTACCATAATCTCACTTTTAGCAGGAATTTCTAGTAAGAATTATTTAGGCTCGAGGGAACCCAATTGCATATCATCTCATCCTATAGTCCCCAAACTGATGGCCAAATAGAAGTGTTCAACAAGTGTTTTTAAACATATTTTAGGTTTTTTGAATTTGATAGACAACATCAATGGCTTCACTGGTTACCCCTAGCTAAATCGTGGTACAAAACCTCTTATCATACTACCACTCACATGAATCCTTTTGAAGTAGTCTATAGACAAAATCCACCATCATTTCTCCGATCTACATTCCCGTTGTATCCAAGGTTCAATAGGTTGGCCATAATCTTATAGTTCACATGACCATTCTCCATAATATGAAATAAAATTTGGTCATGGCTCAAAACTACATGAAGCAACAGAAAGATCAAGGTCATTTTGAACGTCAATTTTCTGAAGGGGACTCGGTTTTTATTCATCTACAACCATACAAGAATATTTCACTCAAATCCCAATAGTGTTAGAAAATTGCGCCAAAATGTTATGGTCCTTAAACTATTCTCAAACGTGTGGGACCAATTGCCTATAAATTAGATTTACCTAGTCACTCCAAGCTACATCTTGTTTTTAATATCTCATGCTTGAAGAAATTGATTGGCACCAAGTGCCACACCCATACCAACCTACCAGAGTTGAATGAATAAGGTTCCATTTGGTTGCAACCACAAGATGTATTGGACAAGCGAGAGCAGTCTCCATCAGTGCACCATCCATGATTTTTTGGTTCAATGGAAGGATACTCCACCAGAAGGTTCCACCTGGGAGTTGTCTACCATTCTAAAACATTTTCATCATATTAACCCTTGAGTACAAGGTTCTTTTTCAAGGGTGAGGGTATGTTTGGGACCTAACCTCCCTAATCCTTCATATAGATAGAATAATACATCTTCCATTTAATGAAGGTCGATATTAGTTAATAAGGTCGATTTAATAAATGCGAAAAATTTGTTGATACTCAGAGGGGGGGTGAATCAATATCAATTATAATTTATCACCTTTCAAAACATTTAAGTTTTCAATCAAATAAATGCATCCCAATATACAGTAAAGAGAAGAAGAATAAATGCACAATGCACACCAAATTTAATGTGGAAATAAACCACAAAATGATTTTATTATATAATAACAAGATTACATTCATAGGAAGCTATGACTTCAAATATTATCCATCTCCAACTAGAAGAAGGCACTAACCACATGATTTATAGGAACCAACTTGAAGGAGGCTAGAAGTCCCTAGATTCTCTAGTTCCAACTCGAAGGAGACTCCAAGACCCTTTCCTTTCCCCTTCCTTCCACCATAAAATATGTATATAAAAAAATCAACATGTCACTGCCAATGTCTCTTTCACTATCATTGATACATCATCCTCATTAAACTGGGTCCACATAGAGATCCTGGTTCTACATGGGTCGACATACAAAACCCAACAAACACATAAAAACATGTGCCAATCATGTGCCAAAATATCCAAATATGAGCCTCACAAACTAGGTCCACATAGAGATCCTAGGTCCACATGTGTCCACATATAAATCCCAACAACCTCATGACAACATCATGGAAACATGACAACCTCATAAAATAGCATACAACAACACCACGACCTTACGAAAACATCAAAACATTATAACATACCTTGAGAATAAGAAATACCTTAAGAAAATCCTTTAGACTTCTCTTGCACACCAAAAGACACCCCAAACACCTTGTGTGCACCCCAAACTTGATATCTTTCTTGGTTTTCATAAAAAAGAAAAATTCTATGTTGCATTTATAGTAATTTTGTCCCCAAAAATTAGCCTACAATAAAAATTATACAATCCGATGGCTACTTACCAAAACAAGAGTAATCTGAGAAGTGCTCCAAGTCACTATACCGCCACATAGAGTGAGGTCATGAAATAGAAGAAAAACACATAACTCTACTCAGAGTAGGTTTACACGAAAACGATAATGGACCTCGGTTGTACCCTAAGATACCCATATTGAATGTGGTCAGTGTAACGAGGAATTGCACCATGTGACAGTAGAGATGTGGTGTGTTTGGGTTAGATGAGAGAACCTGGTGACTCTCATTTTCTCATCCACCCCATTTAATCCCCAATCAGAGATTTAATTCCGTCTGTCAACAAATCCAGTCCCTTTTAATATATTTATCCACGAGGACAAGTCTGGAACTCCTCAAACCCATCATCTCCTAGTCTAGTTAGTGTCGGTGGTTGGACTTAGTTAAGTATGGTAAGGAGCAATCTACTGCCAATTTAGGGTTCGCTTTCAACTAGGAGGTCTATTGGGTTACGAAGGCTCTCAGTCGACCGAAGAAAATTCCTCCAAGTCTGTGGTCACCTATGTAAAACCCAACCCAATAAACCCAACACTAAAGCAAGGATTATGTTTACCCTTTTTATGTTGATAAAGTTCCTCGGGGTCTTGCAGTTCAAGTAGGCACGCGCAGGCGGAAGTGGGTGTTAAAGAGGAGGATGAAAGCTTAACTCATAGTCCTATGTCTATTCCCTTTTTACTACAATATAACCATTTAACCCCTTACCAAGGTGAGTATAACTTAAATAAAAGTTCAAGAGTAAACACTAGACTATGGTTCTGCAATATTAGGAAACAAATTTAAATACACCGAGTAGCATAGTTTTAAAATCAAGGTTATTCCTTTTATTGTAAATCTAACATACATACTTAGAACATAATTTACTTAGAAAAAAAAAATTAATGACAAAATTGGGGTTTATTATAGATGTTGACATGGTGGGGAAGTGGGAGACGTGTCACCCAGGTTTGATATGCTTTGTGGTGATTTTGGTGGGTTTCACCTATCCATTTGATATCCATAGATTGGCTCTAACAATTCTCTGCTAGAGGGATGTCACGAAATCTAGTCAGGATTCTTAAATGCTAGACGACAGATTCAAATTGTTGATCGGTCTCACTTAAAAAAAAAGGTTCAAATGGATTTGGATCATCCATTGCAAGGGCTCATTTGGATTTTTGTAGGATAGGACTTAAATGAGAATTTGAGAACATGGATGTGAGGAAAAATATTGACCTTTGAACAGAGTAATGGGAGATTGAACGAGGACCATTGATTTTTCCATGTTCCAAAGAGAAAATTGGCTAAGGCATGAAAACTTTTAGGATGGAGCCACCGTGGACATGTGTCACCTTTTTATTCTCCCATATTGTTACTAACGTGGTGGATAGGGGGAAATATGTCACCCATATTTGAGAATTTTACCCCTGCATGTGTTGGTCTTCGCATGTCCATGTGGTATATTTGGATTGGCCCTCACACCACCCTATTGGCTGGATGATTTGACACCTGGCCAAAATTTTTGGTCTTTTGGATCAGATTTGGACTGTCGATGGGGGGAACACTTATTTAAATATTTATTTTCGATCGAAGGATCCTCCTTGGAGTGCTTGAGGCTTGGATCCAAATGTGACTCCGAAGAGGGTACCCCAAAACTATATATTGACCATCGATCTTGGAAAAGTGTGCATGATAATATCTTAGCCATTGGTCTTTTGAGGTCTGAAGAATTGTTATTTCTACACTCTTAGGCCATGGTATTGTGATAAGCCCCCTAGACTATAAAATTAGCGTATTTTCGGGTGCACAAGCCCTGTTTTCCTACGCAAAGCCATTTTGTGATTCTATAATCCCCTTTTTCACCGTGACAATCTTTTGAGGGATTAATTTCTCGTTATACACACCAAGGCATGGATTTTTCTTGTTTTAGAGGTTCTTGACATCGACCTTCTATTGTTAGATCATCTGATCTCATCCTTATAACCTCATCTATCCTTCTTTTGATTGCAGGAACAAATAAAATACTAACACATGCAACCATTCCTAAGGGAAATCAACTACTCTTAATATAAAAGAGAATACCGTTTTTATAATTTTATTATTCTGCAACTATTTCTTCCTTCCTGATTCTATGGTCATTTCTTTTTCCAAATAAATTTTGGAATAAGACCCTATGGTTGGTAGTATTAAAATATCTTGAACATGAAAATTTATTAGTGGAGAAGAAGACAATGTGGAGTTGAAGTGCTCATCAAAATGAAAAACTCTTTGAAACAATAAATATCTATAAATAGGATAAAATAAGCCACATGGCTTCATATTATCATATTAACCAACAAATATTAGTGGTTTTCTCTTCCTCTACATAGCTTTACATATTTCATCTAGACTTGAGACCCACGTTGAACTACCAAATACTCTAAAAGAAGAGACATTGTATTGAACATGGCTCCAAGATTCATTTGAAGTAATATGCAACACTTCCTTACAAGGCATACGACTTTGAATGTAATTGCAACAATTGACTACTTCATCCTAGAAACAAGGTTCCATGTTCTTCGACAAAAATATGTAGTTTTCCATCTCTTTGACTATCCAATTCTTTCTTTAAATAACAACATTTTACTAAGGGTTTAGGGAATAGAGTGTTAATGTCGAATTCCATGTTCTCTACAAAAATATCCTTGAAGGCCTGATTGATATACTCCACCCCATTATCAATGCATGGTTTCTGGACAAAAAGAGAGGTATGCTTCTCAACAAAATACTTGAAGGTATTAATAGTAGAGAAAACTTCACCATTATAATTAAACTAATTACAACCAAGAGAAATGCAAGAATTAATAAATAAAAGCGAGTGAATATTGAGCCCATAAAAATGAATGAGTTAGAAATGACATGAGATCACGATGTACCAACTCAAGTGGTGCACATACAAGAACTTAACGTTAGGAGATAAATCTTTATGTTGTTTTCCAAGAACAAAACCCGACAAACTCCACTAGTCAAAGAATATTTATGAAGACCGATAACCAAATTTTTTGTGTCCAACTACTTCAAATACATATATCTTAGATGACCAAATCTTTCATGAAAAATTATACAAAAATAATCAACATGTGAAATTAAAATGGAACCAAAGGAAGGCTAAAACAAAGTAAACCTATACAATTGAGAGCTATGATAACATCTTCAAGAAGGAACATTAATATCTAGATTCTCTAGTTCTTGAATGGATACATCATCATGAAAAAAATCTATTGTTTTACTATTACCAAAATGCAAAACATAATAAATATAAAGTAGATTGGTATAGATTTCAAGAACAAATAGAATAGCATTCATGCACCCAACATATAACTACATGTTTCGTTATCCTAAAACATGAATTTTTGTAGAGACTTTGATTGTGACATGTTAAATCCTACAATTATGTGTGGAAGGTAGAAACTCATGAGAATGATTAATATGATGTGATGCAACACAATGAAGTATATAGTTGTAGGAAGATGCATATAAATATTGAGTAGACAAATCATGCCCTTTACTATATGGGGAAAATGAGGAAGGTTTGGGTACTGGAATGATATATTTTAGCATAACTTCATTCAAAGTTTCTAGTTTCAACCAACATTTGGATTCAACATGCCAAAATATGGTCGATTTACTTGAGTTACTCGACCTGGAAGATGGAGGAAAAACATTTTATTTTTTCATGATGTTTGTAGGGAGACTCACTAGGTTGAGAAAAATATTTCTTAGTTTATCTTATTTTTTGTGCTTACCTTTGGAGGTATTATCTACACGAACCAACAATATAATCGAATTACATAAGCTTAGATTGTTCCCTTTTAAGAAGCTCACATAAAATCTCAAAAGAGTAGGTTTTAAACTCATGTCCAAGTGCATCCATAGTAAAGTAAATTATAGAAAAAAATACCAGTAAAGGAGCTTTTACCTTAGATATAATAGAAAATCCACTCTTGATCTAATTCTTTTTCTCCAAACCCTTTCACTTCTGCCAATATTAACCTAATTTTGACAAGGTAATATTCAATGGAAACATGTTCATCAAGTACAAGTGATGAAAATTATCCTTCCAATTGTGATGATTGAAATTCATTGTCACTACCAAATAAAGGAGCCAATTTGTCCCAAATTTATATCGGAGTTTTAAATTCAATAGTAAGAAACAACAAAATATCTAAAGAATTAAATCCAATCAAACCCATGTCTTCAACAAGTTTGTTTCAATCAACTTGATTGGTAAGCACTAGTTGAGCCTCAACTAATATTTTCCAAAACCCTTTAGGATCCAACAATTGTTGCATATTGATTTTCTATATGTGATAATTATGGGATTTAGGAGCTCACTATTATTTTATTGCACCATTTTTCCAATAGAAAATACAAAAAGAACACTATATATGTATCTCTGCAATGCCAACTTTGTTTGGAGATAACTCAAACAATGATAACAACACATTATTGGTGATAATCACATTCCAATCGACCAAATTTACATGAAATCAAAAAGTATTTAACTTTCTTTTTAGTTATTGTTTTTTCTCTCTCTCTCCCACTCTCCATCTCTCTATATATAATCAAATAAAAAAATCACCAAACAAAGACTAAATAGGAAATGTAATATCATACAAATAAAAATTGTTCTCTATGAGGGAGGCCTCATGCATACTAGTAATGTGAAAGATAACATATAAATAATGTAGATACACAACATCAGTCACAAAGTTAGTGCTAGTGAAACTTGAATTTCAATCACTCTCTCGCTTTGATTTGAAGTCTTTTGCAACTAGATTCTAGTGCTTGAGTTTTTGATTTTGTACAAGATGATTGTTGTTTAATAGGGAGACTTACCAATGAAATATGAATTACCCATATAACAATTAATGCAGAAGAAAAAAACAACTTTAAATCATACCAAAATTAGTGTAGAATAGTTGAATTTGATAATTAACCAAAAATTGTTGGTATATGTGAATGTGAGAAGGAAGAAACCCAATGCACCTATGAGCTTGAACTCCTCAATCTCTACCACCTCCATTTAGCATTGTCTGGAATAAATATGGATATAGTAAGATGTTGATTATTCAATATGTGAAAATACAAATGGAATGAGATAGAGAATTATTGAATTGGGAGCTTGATATCTACTTCACTTAGAAAAAAACATCGAAATTGGTTGAGTAAATTCATAAATTTGGACACTCAATCCTTAATGTTGTATGCAGAGGAGGCTATCTTAATTGATATGAAGATAAACAATGGCACTATCTAGGACAATAAAGGAACATAGGTCAACTTTCTCCTCTTCTATTTTATCTCACCTCGATCTTGAAGATATGATCTAGATCTTGAAGTTCACATAGCTTGAAAATATCTCTTAAAAAAAATGAGAAGGTATTTTCATATAATTTGTTGATACCATGATATATTTAAAAGAATATCTTAGGAAAAAAAGATATCACACAAAAAAAAACCTTCTACAAGACAAAATGAAAATGATTTGTTAGATTTGTTGTAATTAAATACAAGACAATGTCTCCTATATAACAATGGAAGAGGTCTATTATTCACAAAGAGGTATGTGTCACACCTTGGATGATAAGGATGCCTACACGAGTATACGACTAACACTAGTTGGCTACATTGTAAAAGAACACTAACAACTATAACTTGAATTCTGAGT
>ML786575.1:1432123-1462194 GCA_009831015.1 Picea engelmannii | reverse complement strand
TATTCACAAAGAGGTATGTGTCACACCTTGGATGATAAGGATGCCTACACGAGTATACGACTAACACTAGTTGGCTACATTGTAAAAGAACACTAACAACTATAACTTGAATTCTGAGTAGACCATGTGATCATTTCCCCCTATTTAGTTACAACATAAGAGGGAGGGTGTGATCCCTGTGTCTCCTTCTCTAGAGAGAAGGAACAAAAATCCGGGACATTATTTTCCTTGTGGGAGGAGTTAGGGGCTACGGTGACCTGATTGACACATAATCCTTCTATGTGGATACATTGGCATGAACATTTCGTTGATTTATACATGTCACTTAAGTCCATTCCATTGCAATGTCATGGGTCTAGGTACTATACTTTGTTAGGAGGTTGATGGTGGTGGGGTTTGTTCTGTATCAAGCTAATTCATTCATGAACATTTCAATGGGACTCCTAGCTAAAAGAAGTGAATCGTTTCTAAAACAAAAATATCAAGTGCATATAATAACTCATCTCTTCTAACTTATAAATATAATTGTCAAAAAGAGGAAGGAAGGAAAACAATCATGTCCCAACCCTATCTTACAATTAATTTCTTTGAATTAGTCCTAGTAAACTGTTTTAATATCCAATAGCTAAATTAGATATATGGTACTTTGAGCAAAAAAATTGATAAATTTTAAATGGTCAAATTGGTATCTCAAACCTTAACAAGAAAATGATAAAAATGAGATTCTCTTAAATCTCCTTAGTTTTGATAACTCAAGAAGTTATATAAATTGATATTATAAAGATTTTGAAAATTTATAATTCCATTTTAAATAAATTATTTTTTCTCTACCTTCTATATATTATAAAGATAGCAAGCTCTTTCATCATGGTCCATGGTAGGATTTTTCTAATCCATTTCACTATGTAAATCATAGAACATCTTTTTGTATTTTAACATTGTTAATTGTTTTCTTTAAATTAACTATAACAAAAAGATATCTTTAATCTTCTTAAATGAAACTTATTAAATCCATTTTATTTTGAAATATTTATTTAAAATATTTATGATTATAAAATATATAAAAAAATTTATATATATATATATATATATATATATATATATAATTAAAAAACATTCATTCTAAAAATATTAACTAACTAATAAAATTTTATAATTAATTTAAAACGTTACTATTAATTACCGAGTATATTTTTAAAAATGAATTTTCGTGGCCAAACCGCGAAAAATAGGGCATATGCGTAACCTTTGTTTCCCAATAAGAAAATCTTCAACCAAACCACCACCATAAGAATAGCTGGAACCTCCATTGTAAAGAAGAATTTCATTCATTCTTCCTACATTTGTTATTACCATTATTAACGTTACATGTTATCGATCCTATCAAAATTGATGTTTATTTGAAGTCATGTTTCGGTGGTCAAAGATGTCTAAGCGATTATGAAGTCTTTTAAGCCTCATTTAGCACTGTGGTCATATCTGCAGATATATATGAGAATATATCGTTATTAATGAACATTGATATACATGAAAATATATATAGATATTATGGTTGGAATTTGAATATAGTTTAAATGTTATAAGAAATGGATTTTTTTTTTATATTTTTTTGGGGATTTTTGTTTGAAATTTGGCAAGAAATGGTTACATTTGTAGATTTGAGTGATTATTTCTGTGAAATCAAAATGTTCTAGTGTTTTTTCAACATGTTGAATTCATTTTTGCATTTAGAAATGGATTTTAAATAACAAAAAATTGTGATTTTGTATAGATTTATGTATTCAGGCAAAAAAATCCATTTCGTAGAACAGTTAGACAACGCCCATCTTAATCCGTCAAACAATTTTTTTTTGACCTTTTAGGTTTACATATTACTCTTCAAAAGATGTTATGTCTAAAAGTGTGACCTTCAAGAATGAAGTTTTGATAAGAAACTAACTTTTCAATACTGAGGTGTATGGTAAAAATTCTAGTTGGTGACCCCATTTTTGCAAGGATGTACCTATTTCTATAGATGTAGCGAGCATTAGATGCCTCCTCCGTACCTAGTAATTATAATTTTTCTCAAGGTGCCTCCACTTCTACACAACTTTCACACCAAAGAATCCATCAATGGCTTGAAGAGTAACTTTTATAGTTATTTCAGGTCCCTCAAGTTATCTAATAAAACACGATTATATACACTTTATTTTGATTACATTTAATAGAACAATTTTCCACATGGAAATTTTTTTCTTGTGTTGAGGGAAATAAAAAGGCTTATCATATGGAAAACAAATAAAGAAGAACACATCAACATACAAGGAAATAACCACCACTAAAGTCTTCTCCCAAATTTAAAATCCAACCCTACACTCCATTGCTTCCAGCATGAAAGTTTTCAGTGGTGTTTAAAGATCAAGTAAAATAAATTTCACTCATGAGTATTAAAATAAAGATACCATACAAAACAAAAAAAGACAGACATTAAATCTAACCCGACATATTTAAAAAATACCTTTAATTAAATATTTTTCAATTGTTTAAAGAAAAAAAAGAACTCTAAAAGAGATAAAAATGGACATCAACATTCAATTATAAACTTTTCATTTATCTCCTTACCCACCACCCCTACCGGAATAGACTGTGAAATTGACATTTCATATTATTATAACTTGTCATAAATACATTATCTCGATTTTGTTGACTCTTGTAGAAGACAACGATGAAATTTCAACCGTGGCCATGACGTGCAAATGTATTGCTTCTTAATAAATAGTGGGCTAAAAGTTCACACATATGGAGTCATGGTAAAATAATTAAAATTTAATCAATTTTTTATTTATAAAATTGATTTAATTTAAGTAAAAATAATAATCTAATTTGAAGGTCATGGTCAAGTTAGACACTAAATTGGTGTATGAGAAGCCCTTGTTTGTAGGACAAGGGACCCCCTCCTCACAAGGATTAATTGTTAAAGTCTATGAATGTATACATACCCTACCCTCCTATGGATTAGAACTTGCTATCTCTTAATATGAAACACATGTTCTTAAACATTAGGCCCACTAATGGGGTTAAATATATATCCATGTGTACTACTTTTAGTATGATTTTTTTATCTGTTTTTAGTTAGAACATGTTGATTAATCATTATTTAATTTCCAAAATGTTTTGGTGACTTTAGATTGATTTGTGATTTAAAAAACAAAAATATCTTGTCTAAACATTAATAAGATGAAAATTTGTATTTCTTTATTTAAAATCTTGTAAGATTTTTTTTTTTTTTCAAATAAAAAAAATTGATTCAAATTTATATTAGAGTATAAATTTGTTTACATAACAAAATGTTTCTGGACAAGTTCTCATGAGAGCCTTGATACAAAAAAACTAGTAAACCATTCAAGAGAATAACAATATCAGTCTATACCTAAACTCAAAGATACCTACAGAAAAATGAGAAAAAGGATTCATTTTGCCCCCTAGGCCGGAGATGGTTCAAAAAAGTTAAGATTTGTGTGTTGAATTTCGGTCCCATTTTCCCAAAGAAAATAAGACAGTGTGCCTGCATGTTCCTTGAGTGCCTTCTTTGAGAGAAAGTCCACCTCTTTGTTGTGATCCTTGAAGATGTGCTGGAAATTTACATCTTTGAAGGTAGTTGCCAACTCTTTTTTTTGTTTTTTTCCAGCCCTCCAAGTTTACCTCAAGAAGTTGACCATATTGATTTATCCAATCAATTATAACCTTTGAGTCTCCCAATACTAGAAGTTTGCCAACTCTTTTTTTTGTTTTTTTCCAGCCCTCCAAGTTTACCTCAAGAAGTTGACCATATTGATTTATCCAATCAATTATAACCTTTGAGTCTCCCAATACTAGAAGTTTTTCATTCAACCAAATGATTGCCAGAGTGAGTGTAGCCCATAATCCCAAGAGCTTGGCCTTTGTGTTTGTGTCGACTGAGCAGTTTATGTAGACTTTTAAAACCTTTCTTGAACTAAACTTTATGATGCCCCCTGCACCACAACACTGATCATTTGAATGGGCTACACCATCAAAGCAAGCAATATTGAAGCCTTCAAACGACCAAAAATTTTAAGTTTTTATTTGTTTAACTAGTAATTTTGAAGGCTACTAGAAGTAGGATTCCAAAGTCCTTTGGAGTACTGCGATAGGAGAGGGGATTCGCTCCTCAAATATAGTGTGGTTCCTCTCTAACGAGATGTGCCAACACAACATGGCTGCTAGACTGAGGGGTGTTTTGTAAATTGTTGACTAACTCTTAAAGCAGTCTGTGATAATGTGGCCTTTCCATTTTAAATTTAAATGATAAAGAGAAAAAACATGATTCCATACCTCCTTTGTGAAGGGTTAATGGATGAGTATATGTTCGATGTCTTCAATATTACAATTTCAAAGTTGACAGAGCCCTAGGTTCTCCTAGCCTTTTTTCTGAAGCGAGTCCCAAGTGAGCACCTTGTGATTTGTAGCCAGCTACAAAAAAATCTTTATTTTAAGTTGAATCTTCCATTTCCATGGATTTTTTAACCATCCATAGGTGAATGGGATGTCCATAGAATTTATGAGTGCATTGTAGATGTTCTTGACTAATATGCTTCTAGAGGAGTCGCCCCCTGTCCTCATCAGGGAATTCGCTTTGTTCCTCGTTTTAAATTTAAATGATAAAGAGGAAAAATACGATTCCATACCTCCTTTGTGAAGGGGCAATGGATGAGTATATGGTCGATGTCTTCAATATTACAGTTTCAAAGTTGACAGAGCCCTGGGCCCTCCTAGCCTTTTTTCTGAAGCGAGTCCCAAGTGAGCTCACCTTGTGATTTGCAGCCACCTAAAAAAATCTTCATTTTAAATTGAATCTTCCATTTCCATAGCTTTTTTAACCATCCATTGGTGAATGAGATGTCCATAGAATTTATGAGTGCATTGTAGATGTTCTTGACTAATATGCTTCTAGAGGAGTCGCCCCCTGTCCACATCAGGGAATTCGCCTTGTTCCTGAGAAGGATGCCTGCGCCTCTTAAAGTCGTGCATAAGAGTTCCACTATGTTGCTAATTCACCTGTGATGCCGAGTGCATTAGTGTTTTTCCAAATATATGGAAAGGAAACCATGCTAGAAGGGTCACACAATTGAGCTAAAAATGTAATATTAATTCTATTTAGATGAGAAATAATGGTGGCTGATTGGAAGGAATGGTTCTCCAGGCCAATTAATTTTTCCATGCCAACTAAAATTTGTTGACCCAATCTCGGGCTCCATTGCAGTCAGTGAAGAAGCGCAGGGATATTGCTCTTGAGGCCAGACCATCAACCTCCCTGATCCTTTGGCATTGACAGTAGATCCCATCTACAGAGGTGGAACTGATGTTTATCAGTATTTCCTTTCCATAAAAGATCAAACATCAGTTTAAGGATTTGACTAAGAATTTTGCGCCGGGTAAGCTCCAAGGTCATCCAGAAGATGGATTGGTTTTTTAGTACATGTTTTACCAATATAATTCGTCCTCCCAGTGATAGCCAGTTGTTACACCAGATCCCAATTTTCTTTTCCAGTTTTTCCACAAGCCAATGTCAGTCAGGAAGTTTTGAGGAACCTGGATTTAGATAGTATCTGAGATACTTGAAGCGCGAGTTTAATTCGACAAAGAAGAAAGGAGTAGCTAGCTTGAAAGGAATGAGGTCTGCCTCTTCTAAACCTCAGTAGTGAACAGTTGTTTTTGAAATGTTTATGCTCAGCCCAAAAACCAAACAAAATAACTGTGGGATCTCAGATATCGTTGTCCACTTTGTGATATTAGCCTTTGACAAAATTAGTACATCATCTACAAACATAATATGAATGATATTTAAAATTTGTAACCTTTATACCTGAAATTTCTCCTTCGGATATGATCTTTTTAAATAGAAGGGTGCGTCCCTGCATGATTAGAATAAATAAATACAGGAAAAGTGGGCAACCCTGCCAAAGCCCCCTTTCACGCTTGAAAAAGTCCGCCGCCTCATCGTTTATTAGCACAACAAAACTAGCACTAGTAACGCAGCTGATGGTCCAATCAGTCAAGTGTGTGCCAAACCCTGTTGTGAGTAAAATAAGTTTTAGGTACTCCGAGTCAACACTATCATAGGCTTTTTTAAATCCATTTTCATAACCAATGACTTAATGTTCTTTTTTTTTGAATCCTATGTAGATTTTTGTGTGCAAAGGCATCTTGACAAGATGGGCTTGATCCTTTGTAGATCAGATCGCATAAGAAAATTAGCTGAAAATTTAAAAAAAAAAAGAGGCTTATTCTCCTTTGAAATAAGTGTTAGAAATGTCGAATTTATGCCCCCACAAAAATGGCATTTTCTCCTAAAGAGATTTTAAATTTCAATTATTAAGATTAAAATTGAAAAATGAAATTGGAATTTAAGTAGATGAGGATGATTAATCCATTTTTATTTTTGAATTTGATGTCTGCTCGCAATAATTTAGAAAGTTTATTATCTATAGATCATGAAAAAATACGAGGATTTTCCAAAAAAAAAAACTTTGAATGTTTATTTATTAAATTTTTAATTGAACTCTATATAAATAATAAAAATATGTAATTTCCTTTATAAATAATAAAAATATAGGTAAAGAGATTAGGAATTCGGAATTAGGGTTTTCGTATGTGAGAGGAATAAAAAATCTCCTAAAAACGAAAGATAGAACACTGTCCTCTCACTCACAATCAAGAACCTGGAAAACCGTGGAGTTTTACAGCAGAGAGAAGTGTATGTATTCATCACAGAAGTGAGCTGGTTTCTTAATTGTGTCGACAATGAACCACTTATTAATCTTATCAGGTATTGGGTCTTGGAGCAGGTTAGGTCCCTGACAACTGTGACAAAGACCCACGGGGTTGTATATGTATATAAACCTTTCAATTATCTCATTACCTACATGATGGAAATTTTTGTCCATCGAATTCCAACCCTGGTCACTTAGCCCGAATGTGTTGTTTATTTATAAATAGTGAGAAATGTGTTGTTTATTTATAAATAGTGGTTGCTGTATTGTTGTTTATTATTAATAAATAGTGGTTATTGTATCGTTGTTTATTATTAATAAATAGTGTTTATTATTAATAAATAGTGGATTAAAAAGTTTATAAGTTAAATATCAATATAAATATATATGTAAATCTTTCAGTTATCTCATTATCTACATGACGATCATTTTTATCCATCAAATTCCAACCATTCCAACCTGGTTACTTAGCCTAAATGTGTTGTTTATATATATATATATATATATATATATATATATATATAAACCTTTCAGTTATCTCATTACCTACATGACAGTCAATCGAAATACAACCTAGTCACCTAGACTAGCACAAATGTGTTGTTTATTAATAAATAGTGGGTTAAAAGTTTATATAGGTTAAATATAAATATTTAAAATCAATAATTTATATAAAGAATTTAGCATTAATAAATATAGTGGAAAAAACAAAATAATTAAAATTTAATGGATTGTTTATTTTATAAATTTAATTTAATTTAAATAATAATAATTCAATTTTAAGGGTATATGTTATTTTTTTTATAGATTTGAACTTATGATCACTTAAACGGAAGTACATATTCTTAACCATTAGATCTAAGATAAGAACAAATTCTCACGAGCTCCATAGTGAAATTGGGCGTTGGTCAATTCCTAAAACGCCACGGAATGAAAGAGTGTGTCACCTTTGTAACACTAAGAAGGTTGAAGATGAAAAACACTTTCTCTTAGATTTTCCAGCCTATACCCATATTAGATCTCATTTTCAAAATATTGATCACACTACCAACCTTCCTAACCTCTTAACTCAACAAAAGTATGGGGATCCTCGAAACCTTCTCTTAATGCTTTTCGAGCACAGAAACAAAATTCTAAAGAATCACAAGTAATCACTTACCCTCTTAAGGTCCGATAGACCAATTAGGTCTTAGTGGACGTTAATCATCATCATCATCATCATTATTCTAATTGACATCAATCTTTCTTTTTATCATTGAAATTCAAACATGTTGATGCTTAGACTCATCTATGTTTGAGAACTCTATATTTACAGTATTAATTTTGTATAAAATTTACATGCTATATGTTATAAACAAACGAGAAACATATTGAGATCTCTCAATATTGGACTATAAATTGCACATCCCTTCTTTCATGAAAATATGAAGACACTTGCTGAAAAATGAGTTATGGTAACCATTTTAACTATATTTAGAAATAATAAATACATTTATTTATATTACTTATAAGTGCTTGACATCTTGATATATTAATCTCAATTATTCTCTTTTAATTTTACTACTTTAACCATTTCATTTTGTTTAGACATTTGTTTAAAAAGGGTGCAATAATTATTTCTATTTTTTTTTAAACATTTGTTTAAAAATGGTGAAATTCTTTTTTATGATGAGAATCTACTTTAATAAGGAATTTCCAATAGTGTTACATTACTTTTTTCCATCACTTTCAGATTATCATTCACTAGTTGAAGGAGCACGCTCAAAGTACTCCTCGGCCCAGTCTGCTTCATAAAATTGACGTTGTCTAGCTGTTCTAGGAAATAGTTTTTTTCACCGTAATCCAACGATATAGAATCACTATTTTTTGTTGTTCAAAATATATTTATGAATGCAAAAATGGATTTAATAGGCTGAAAAACCCCGAAGCACTTGGATTATGCAGAAATAATCACTCAAATCTACGAATCTAACAATTTCTTGTCGGATTTCATGCAAATGTACTAGGAAAAAATCGTCGTTTCTTAGAATATTTATCCTAAGGCCATAAAATTAACCCCATAAAATTAACCCCACATTTGTCTCCTCGATCTCCTACAACCTAGAAATCCCACTTTTATAATAATAATATTCGAATTTTAAGGTAAGGTGACGTTCAAGCGCCCCGGATGGGGTGCCAGGTAGCAAAGAAGGGGTACATGGAGACGCTCAAGGAGGGGCTATTTATGGTGGCCAACCACCCTTACACCATTGCCAGTTATGAGGGATCTCACCTTAGTCAGCCTCCAGCTATTGACGAGCCTCTCATGCGCGAGAATAGGCCGACCAACCATAGCATTAACCTCTCAGCTTTAATGGCTGTCCACCTTTTTGGAACCCTTAGGATGTATTTGGAGCTCATAGAGTCGAGAAAGAACACGAGCGAAGGAGACATACTAGCACTGGTCCTCATTTTCATTATGCCACGAGCTAGAGGAAGACATAAGAGGTATGAACGGGCTCTGGTTTTGGCTAAGAGGAAGAGACGTAGGAGACCACAGCAATTGACTTGCCCCCCAGAACTTATGTCGAGGAAATTCCAACCATGGAACTCCCCCACAACTTCTCTGAAAGTCGAATGTTTACGGTTCCAGATAATTGGAACCCCCCGATGTGCATTGAAGCAGAAGCACCACCGCTTCGCTCGCCAGAGGCACACGATCCCAGTGACGCTCCCACTGAGGAATTCGCCACCTGCTTGGTATAGGAAGAGCTGTCGAAAAGCAACAACGACTTGCATACGTAGGGGAAGAAGCATGGTCACCAAGAGACGGATGATAAACAAAAGTCGTCGACCCCGCCACCACTCCTTCACCGAGAGCACCTGAACTTGATCTTCAAGGTTTGCAGTATGGTGGACAATCAAATCTTCAGGGTTGTCCGCGTTAGCCAACGCTTGGACATGTTGTATGCAGCTTACTCCAATGCCACACCATGGCTACAATGCCCCACTTGCACTCAGCTCTATGCCATTCCTGTCAGCAGCGACAAGGCGTTGGACGACTCCGAGGACTTCGGTGAATAGGTTCTTTTGTTCAACATTTTCTCCAACTCCCTTTCTTTTGATGTTTATAAGAGCTATAGCTCTTTTAGTTAATAGCCTTCTTAGTGTTAGCATGGACCTTACTAAACTACTGCTAACAATGGACATGCACCCTCGTTTCCTTCGGGCACGGTGGTGAAATGAGTTTTTCGAATTTGCATGCTATTTTGGATAGGCAAGCTCTCTCGGTTTACTGCACAAGCGGGACAACTGACACCTGCATGTCATGGTGTATTTTCTTTTTTGAAGTTTTAATATAACAGGATTCCCCTTTTTACTTTTTAAAAAAGAAGATGACGTTCAAGCGATGTATTCCTAACAACAATTTGACTACCAAAGTAAGAGCCCAAAAAATGGACTTATTTTTTTTTGTCAAATTAAAATTTAAGTAATTTAAGATGATTAATCCATTTTTATTTTTGAAGATAATATCTTCACATAATCACGGCTCATCGTTTACATGGCAGCCATTTAAAAAGTTTACCATCAATAAATCATGGAAAAGTAAGTACTAAATTTTCCTAAGGTTCCTTGAATTCTTTTTATTAAATATTCAATTTTCCTATATAAATCATAAGAAAAACATAAACATTAACGGTATTTATATAATTATTAAACATTATTAGGGTTTACGCATGTGAGAGTGAGAGGGATAAAAAATGAGTGAGGGATAAAAAATGTCCTCGTAAGCACGAAACATAGAACACGGTCCTCCAATACACAATGAAGTGTATTGGAGATTTACCTCTGACAGAGGTGTATGTATTCATTGCAAAGGAATATACCACCAATTCTAACAGCAGAGTTTTACCGCACAACTATTAGAGTTTTACTTCACATAAGCGTTCACGTATCCACCCGAGAATAATATAGAGCTCTAACAGTTGGGGTTTTACTTCACATAATCACCAGAGAGGTATTAACGCAGAGTTCGAGAAGTATTTAGGTAAAGCTCTAATAGCAAAGTTTTATGGAATAATTATTAGTGCATGCAAAGCGCATAAATTTAAACGGTTTGATCGGTAACTCGGAAAAAACTCTACCAGGTCATCTAGAGCACAAGGAACCTGGGGATAAGGATGGTGGCCGTGAAGAGCCACGTATGAATCAGGAAGCACTAGGCTTACCGCAGGGCGGGAGCGTTCGGGTTAGGTTTACGGCAGGATGCGAGCTCTGGGCACAGGCTAAGATAGCTAGGGTTTTTTTTGCCTGTTATTGGTTTTGTGATAGTAAAGAACTAATTAGTGGACTACTCTCTAGATCGTTTTCAGGTTCAGGAGATTTGGGGAAGTCCGAGGTTGGATGAGGTGGTGGAAGATACTTCCTATGGACAAAAATGTTACAAGTTTTTTAGTCTAGGTGCCAAGTTAAAAATTTTACTTAGGTTCCGTCTCTCATCAAAAATACCTTGTAAACTGACAAGATATTCGTAATAAAACGCGATAGAAAACGAGATCCCTTCCTAATAAGGAAAAACTATGTAAACTTTCAAAATCTAAGTTCTTTTAGAGGGAGAATAATCATTACGGCCAAGATCGAACACCGTTAAATAATCATATGCTTAATACAAAAACACTAAAAGATTTTAACCCTACATAACGAATCTGGAATGGAAATGACTTCAACGATTTAATAATTCTGTAAGTGAAACGACTCTATATTATATGCAATATTCATTAGTAAAAGTAATGAAATACATTTATTAGATCGTGCGTCTTACAGCATCTAAAAACCACTTCAGTAACAATTTTATTCGTCCCCAACGAGGACTATAACTAAAGTTGCTCGCCAACATGTTCTCTTTGATAGTTCGTTCGTCGATCTCTTTATTCACTGGAGGAGGAAGATTTAAGTCACAAAAAATCTGGTACTTGTGACTCCCGACCTCCCTATCTTTTGTTGGTGGAATTTGAGTTACCACAGAAATTTCTAGGGTTCCTTACCGATAGCAAAAGGAAGTAAAAATTTATAGGGTTCCTGTTATCTAGGGTTACCGATAGCAAAAGGATGTTGGCACTATTATCTTTATATAACTTCTTACTAATCAATTACGACTTTGTCATCCATGTTTTAAGGAAAATTAATTATCAGGCAGACATCTGAACGAGCTCCATATGGAAAAAAAAATAAGCCATTGTTGTCATTGGTATAACTATTCTTCTTGAGATCTGAGCGTTGCTTAAGCTCAACTACTACTTTTGGTGATGGCCACTCCATCAATGTCACAGCTTTCACATTGTCCAACGAAAGTCATCTGTGATCAAGTTTGACTTATGAGGTGTTAAGCAGTTGGTTCCACTCCATCAATGTCACAGCTTTCACATTGTCCAACAAAAGTCATCTGTGATCAAGTTTGACTTATGAGGTGTTAAGCAGTTGGTTTTATTGTTCTTGAAATGATCAAATGCATTTTTCTCACCTTGTTTATTAATGGTGAGAAATTGGTGGTGTACCGTCGAATTTAAGATTATTTTAGATCCCATAATTATTTATTTTAGATCGAGGGTATAGTATATCGCAAAGTGGCTATGTAAGGAGATGTTTTTTTGGTCTCCTGGTTTAATGAAATACCATGTTTGCATATTAAGGAGATGTATTTTGTCTCCTAAAATACAATGTTTGCATATTAAGAATTTTTTTAATAAGGTTTGACCTTGGTATTAGGGAAGGGATGAGATATTATTTGTTTGACTTATTAATACTTCTTAAATAATATAGATTAAGTCTATTCTCTTCACATATATTTTTTTAGTACTAGTAGGTTTCATTAATAATTGAATATTTTTTTATTGTTTATTAATATTAAATTTAATTAATATTCCTTTAATTATTATTAAATTTAATTTATATCCTTGTAATTATTAATGTATATTTTATTTATTATTTAATTATGGGATTTCTATAAATTTGATGTAATTTTTTTTTAATTTGATATAAGTTTTTTTTATTGTCTTTCAGTTTATTAGATTTAAAAACATAATATTTATCAAGATTACTACTTAACTGAATGTTTGTCCAAATCCATACTTGTTAAAACTTTCTATTTTTGTTTTTAATTCTAAACCTCTATTTAAAAATATTTAAAAATATGGTTACTTAAAAATATATTTATTTAAATGAAAGAGTATTTTATAATAGTATTTATCACACAAAGAAGTTATGCATAGATGAATTTGATTCAAGCTTTTTTGTTTTTGTTTTCAAGAAGATAATATTTAATAATCATAATATTTATTTGAATTATTATAATGATAAAAAAATTCAATAAGGATGATAGTGAGAATACTTATACCAAGTTCCTCACTATAATAATATTTCTATCAAGTCTCCTCAGGAAGAG
This sequence comes from Picea engelmannii, assembly GCA_009831015.1. Classification (NCBI taxonomy): domain Eukaryota; kingdom Viridiplantae; phylum Streptophyta; class Pinopsida; order Pinales; family Pinaceae; genus Picea; species Picea engelmannii. The sequence goes on along the minus strand of ML786575.1, from coordinate 1,449,003 downwards.
TACTTTTACAATTTCTACCAAGTTCTTGTTTTCTTCTTTGGATTCGATACCATCAACAACCAACCCAACATAGAGATCCCCAAATTCATCATGATATTTGTTAGATGATTTCATACAATGACTACATGAAAACTTTGCACCATTTTGTCAGAATATTTCCCTCAGATTTCTTGGACTATTTTAAAATTCCAAACTCTAGTGAGCACACCCACACATTACTATATGTACGTTTTAAACATGTGAAGTAAAGAAATGCATATAAATTCTTAAGAGAAACATAATTTAATCAATGGCTCATACACATAGTACATAGAGATTTTATACCAGAAACCCTCAACCAGGAAAACCTTTATTATATTCATTATTTCGAATTTCACAATTCACCATAAAATATATATACAATGTTTTTAGGTATTTTGTATATACCAAAACCCTAATCCATTATTCCCGGATTAATTTACAAAATCGCTAAAAATAGCAAAATCTGCTAAAAATAGCAAAACCTGCCCCCCAAAAAAAATGGGGGCGTTGTACGTAACTAGGGGGAGGAATACTCCCCCCCCCCAGGAAAGAACCAAACACAAATGACACAAAAATCACTACTAGAGGGATCATTAGACACATTTGTCATATCTGGCGCACCCACAAACACACATGCACAGAATATAGCACATACCCAACATTCTCCCACTTGTTGTTTTGTTTGCATCCAGAGGTCTAGGGGATTATATAATCAACAATCCAAGGAAACAATACCCATTTTTAGTGAACACTAGGAGAAATTTTCTGTGCTCACAAGATTTTTTAATGAATCTGCAACATTCTTCAAAGTGTCCACCCTTTCGAACAACACCTTCTTTTCCTAAACCAGTCTCTCACAAAGTGATATTGAACATCAATATGCTTTGTTTTCGAATGATACGATGGGTTATTTTCCAGGAATATTACACTTTGACTGTCACAATCTAATCTCACCGCTTGTTGTACTAACCCAATACCTAAACACAATGTTTGTAACCATATTGTTTCCTTGCTTGCATGACTGGCTGCCATGTATTCAACTTCTGTAGTTGAGAGTGCCACTACAACTTGTATTTTCCTCATACAATTGATTTCTCCTCCAAATGGGTTAAACAAATACCCACTTGTAGACCTTCTCTGATCTAGATCTCCATCCGAGTCTCCATCAACAAAGCCATTTATGTCCAACACTCTGTCCAATTCTGGCCTTCCTTGGTAGAACAATCCATAACAGGTAGTGCCACAAAGATACGTGAAAACCCTCTTTACTGATGCCCAAAGAACCTTCCTTGGTTTTGACATATACCTACTCAAAACTTCCATTGCATGTGCAATGTATGGTCTAGTGCAGACCATTGCATACATGAAACTGCCAACTGCACTGACATATGGAACCTAGGACATGTCCTCTTCTTCTTCCTATACCTTGGGACATTGATCTGCAGATAACTTTACACATATAGGAATAGGAACCTTGAGTGGTTTACTTACATGCATATTAAACCTTTGTAATATTGTCTTTACATATTTTCTCTCATTCAACCAGAATTTCTTGTTTTCGTGATCTCTTTTAATTTCCATTCCCCTAATGAAGTTAGTAGCACTGAGATCCTTCATGTCAAATTTGGACGATAGTTGTGATTTCACCTCCTTAATAACATGCATGTTATTCCCTACCAACAACATGTCATCAACATGCAACACTACATAAAAGAAGTGATTACCAACCTTCTTGGAATATACACAGTGATCGACCCTCCTTCTTACAAATCCTAATCCAAGGATGTATGTGTCAAACTTTTGGTAGCACATCCTAGGTGATTGCTTTAGACCATATAGTGACTTCTTTAGCTTACAAACCAACTCTTTGTTTCCCTTCACTATAAATCCTTATGGCTAGTTCATGTAGATTTATCTTTCCAGATCCCCATGTAGGAATGATGTCTTCACATCCATATGTTCCACTTCAAGATCAAACGCAGTAGAAATAGATAAAATAAATCTAATAGAAGTTAAATTAGCAATAGGATAAAAAATATCACCAATGTCAATTCCCTCTACCTAGGAATAACCTTTTTCTACTAACCGAGATTTGTATTTCTCCACTTTACCTTGTGCATTAAACTTCTTCTTGAACAACCATTTTCTACCAATCGATTTTCTTCTAGCTAGAAACTCAGCTATAACCCATGCCACATTCTTATCCAAGGCATCTGTTTCTTCAACCATGACCTTCTTCCATAGTTTACTATCCTATGAATTCACTGCTTCCCTGACAGTTCCAGGATCATCATCAATAATAGATAAAGAAAAATTGGAATGAAAATCAAGTGGACTATACCTTTCTGGTTTCCTTATATCTCTCAATGATCTCCTCAATGCTGGGGTCTGGGGTTCTTCTTCTTCTTCTTCTTCTTTTGCTTCCTCTTCTTCAGATGTTTCAAATTTTGCATCATCCAACTGAAGCCCTATTTTCTCAGGTTCATCTTGCGTTGGTAGGAATTCATTTTTGGACACATCTTTTACCTCTCTGAAAACAACATCTCGACTGTAAAGATTTTTCTTGGTTTCTAGGTTCTAAAGCTTATAACCTTTCACACCATCTTTATAACCAATAAAGATACACTTTTCATCTCTTTTATCTAGCTTACTTCTATTTTCCTTTGGAACATGTACTTAAGCATCCCAACCAAAAACTCTAAGATGTTGAAGAGAGGGTTTATTTCCAAACCATACCTCGTGTGTAGTTTTATCATCCAACATTGATGAAGGTGATCGATTGACCAGGTAACATGTTATACACACTACCTTTGCCCATAATTCTTGTCCTAACCCAACACCATTGAGAATGCTCGTTGCTCCTTCCATTAGTGTCCTGTTCATCCTTTTTGGAACTCCATTCTGTTGAGGAGTGTATGGACTATTCTTCTTCCTTGATATACCACACTTCTTACAAAATTCTCCACCATTATCTATTCTCAATACCTTTATTTTCTTCCCTGTCTGATTTTCTACCAGAGACTTAAACTCTTTAAATTTATCAAATACCTTAGATTTATTTCTAAGAAAATAGATCCATGTGTTCTTTGAAAAATTATCTATGAATGAAACATAATACATAGATTTAGCTAGGGATGGAACAGGAACAACTCCAAACACATCACTGTGTATGAACTCTAAGATCCCCTTTGCTCTTGTACCACCAGATGGGAATCTTACTCGATTATGTTTAACATATATGTAATGTTCACATAAATCAAATTCCAGTGTTAAATTATACATACCTTCAACCATACCTTTATCGTGTAGTATTTGTAGGCCCTTTTCTCCAATATGCCCTAGTCTTTGATGTCACATCACGGTCTTCTTTTCTAGGACAATATTGGTCTTGTATCCTTCATTTATCTACTTAGGAACAACAAAACTATTACACCCATTAGTATAAGTTCTTCCGAACAGCTTGTACAAAGTTCCACACTGAACTCCCTTCATCAAGACCATTTCTACTTGTACCATCTTCCAAGTGCCCTTTCCAAATATTGTAGCCACTACTGCATATTCCATCTTACTTAAAGATATTAAGCTCTTGGCTAGTTTTGGAATGTGCATAAGCCGAGGGAGAGTTCTAATCCTTCCATCTTTTAACAACAACTTAACTCTTCCATGTCCCAAGATTTTTGTTGTCGAGTCATCTCCTAGGAATACATCACCACAGTCATATTTTTCATATTCAGAGAACCACTCCCTGTGAGGAGTCATATGGTATGACACACCTTATTCAATCAACCATACATCACATTCTGCATGTGTACTTATAGATGCCAGGTAAACAACACCTCCTTCTTTAGTGGAGGTTTTCTCCTCTGTGAAAGAGGTACTATCAGATTCCTTTTGTTTTTCAACCTTCTTAGACTTGGAATCTTTCTTATAGTGCCCTGTTTTACCACACTTCTAACTTTTCCTCAAAGATTTTATGGGAGACTTAGATCTACCTGTAGATTTATATCTCCACCCAGAAGGCTTACCAGGTTTCCTGTATTGGGTACACCCTCTTATAAATAAAGCATATGTGTTGTGACCATCCATGCATTTTCACCTCATCTCTTCAGATAACAAGGATACAACTACATCCTCATACTTCAATGTAGATTGAGTGGTACTACCTATTTCTACAACGAGATTATCCCAAGATTTTGGTAAAGAGAATAACAAAGTAATACACTTATCTTCCTCTGCAATCGTAATATTAACAGAGCCAAGTTGACTTACCGAAGTATTAAAGGAATTTAGATGTTCTGTAACAGAATCTCCATCTTCCATCCTAAGATGATACAACTTCTTTCAAAGAAACAACTTGTTTACCAGGGACTTTGACTAATACAAATTCCCCAACTTATCCAATAGTTCCTAGGCTATAGATTCTCTTGAAACATTCAACAAAATCGAATCTTCCATGCAGAGTCGAATAGTACTCCTTTCTCTTCTGTCCAACTTCTCCCAATCTTCCTTCGACATACCAGTAGCTGGTGTACTAGTAGTTTGTGAACTAGTAGGTTGTGTACGAGTAACCTTTTTTATAGTAGATGGTGTACCAATACGCTGTGTACTAGGATCTGCAGTGATCCATTGTTCTTTGTCTACAAGAAGGTCTTCCATCTTGAGCTTCCATAGCTCAAAGTTTTTACCGTTGAACTTCTCTATCTCGATTCTAGACAAGCTTGCCATTCCTCTTTCTATACTCAAATATCCATTGAAAAATCTCCCACTAAACCCACATTTCTCATAGACCCAAGATAAACTTGATCTATCAAAACTAGGTCAAACCCTCAACAACAAATGCATCCCTCTAAAGCCAAAAATGAGATCTGATACCACATGTAAGTTCTAAACCTATGAATTAAAGCAATGTATATATATTCTTATGAAAAACATAATTTAATCAATGGTTCATACACAAAGTACACAAAGATTTTATACTGGAAACCCTCAACTGGGAAAACCTTTCTTATATTCATTATATCGAATTTCAGCATTCACCATAAAATATATACACAATGTTTTTAGGTATTTTGTAGATACCAAAATCCCAATCCCTTATTCTGGGATTAATTTACAAAGACGCTAAAAATAAAAAAACATTCCCCCCCAAAAAAAATTGGGGCGTTGCCCCAAGCTACCACCCATTGTTGAATGCTATGCGTAATCAGGGGGCGATAGTTGCCCCCCTTGGGACCCCCCTATTAAAGCACTCGGTGCACATGACACAAAAATAAATACTGTAGGGATTGTTAGACGCAGTTGTGATATCTGATGTGCCCACACACACACATGCAAAGAATATAACACATACCAAACACTATCTTTGTGTGCATCACAACTCTATATTGTGACCCATTGGTTTTGTATGCAAACTAAAATATGCACTAAGTGACACTGATTTTTAGTGCACACATCTATTCGTGCTAGTCTATGTCCCATACAAATAGAATGTTGAACCAATATCTCTTATACCATAATGTAATGTCCCCAACCACCCCATGCTGGACAGCATCACACAACCTCAACTTCTCTAGCTAATAGTCAACAAAATTGTAATCCCCCAGAACACTATTGAGTAATGTAATATAAAGTTTCTCTACACATATTATAATATAACAAAAGTCTGTGCAATATCACTTGAAGTAACACACTCAACCCAAGATTGAGTCACACCACACAACTTATAATAGTGGAAGAAACATTCTCTTTTCAGTAGAACCTTAATGAACAAAAGTAACTCAACATTAACTGCACACACAAACATGTTTATTACATAGCATAACTATGCACACATCCATCTAGGCATTATGTGTCATGTCTTCTTTTACTGTGCGCGGGGTATGTTTCCTTTAAAACGCACAAATATTCTAACCTCTTGATGCGCACATGATACAAACCTACGTAGCTAGCCACTCAATCCTCTTTGAAGAGTATTAACCAATTCAAAAGATTAACTTATCAAACAAGGATATCATCAACTGAGAAACCTATGCACAACTATAGATAAATGCTATAGGTACCATAATTACATGTGCAAGCAACATTAAACAGAACAAAAATAAAAAATTATATAGAACAACCCATATAAGAATTAACCCATGTCAAACACAGACAAATAAGGACATAGTAAACAAGACAAGTGCATAAAGAACACTTATCCTTTATGAAAGTCACCAACTATGGCCTTGACTCAAACATTCTTCCCAACCATAGATGTTTTTTCTCAAATCTTTCAGCAACAGGTCACCCCCAAGCTGGGGCTCGAATCCACTAGGTAAAAATACTTCTAGTGACAGACTAAGGTGTGACTAACAACAAAATTGCTCAGTCCTAGATGCCCGTTGTTGAAAATATCCCATAGTCCCTCATTTCCCACACACCTATCATACCCAATGAAATGTTCCCCTTCTCCTCTTAATACTATTTCAGATTTCCCACTTCCCTTCCCAAGGTAACCAACAACATTCTGAATAGAAACTCTACAAACCCTACGACTAATTCTCAATGCAACAGGGAACAATTCTTAGCAATACTCTCACCTAGAGAGTATCCTCCTAAGTCTAACAATGACTTCACAAAAACCAATATCTCTCTGAGAGAGACTTCTCAGGGTTTTTCATCTCATCTCCTTGATAGTAAACTCAAATTACAAAACCACAACTCCTTACAAGCTTCTATATGCAGATAAGGTATCAATCGTATTTTCCCATACAGTCTCACCCCCTTCTACTCACAAGATCCTAAAACATGAATAATAATTCAATAATACCCAAAATACACTAAGGATAGAAACATATATTGCATTCCTTCCACTTGACACTTTTCATCATTAGAAGTATCTTTAAGCCGCTTGGTGATCCGCTCCTTACCCTCGGGAACTTAGGATAAAAACATATCCACGTTACACTCTTTGTAAATATTATTAAAATATTCCCCCCCTTTTCCCTTTTTTAGTGTAGTCATCCCCCCATCTCATTTCATCTGAGTCTATCTACTAACATTGATGAAATATTATATTAGTAATCATGAATATATTTACATGGATATGCGCACTAACCTATCTATGTCCAAGCTCACTACCCTTATAATCACATAGGCTCTCTGGCCTTAAAACACATATAGTCATATATGTAAATTAGCTTTGTGAATTTCTAGTCATTACCACATAGTCACCCAAGTGCATGGAACATAGTGCAATGTGCATACTTACACAGGTGTGTGTAACACATAAAATGTTTGCACCTTGTATTTCATAACGTTTCTCTGTGCACTACTATGATGTGTGCAATACCAAAACCAGGTGCTAATGACTCACTATCCTAAATGTCAATTACATTTACACTTGGTTCCAATGACTCACCAGCCTATATGTTCAATTACAAAGGGTTATGGATCATGGACATTAAACTGTGCAACCTTGCATCATACATCTTGTTTGCAAAATTAATACACATTTGTTTCTGTTAAAAATTTGGGGACATCGACACTTCATTATTATTCAGGTCAGAGTATAACTCTGTAGGAGTAAAAATGAAAAATATGTAGGTCCTTCCCGCACCCTTATTTGTGATCTATCTTGTCGGGTCCACCTTTTCACCCTGATTATTTTTATCCCTATCATTTTTAATGTTTTTTTATACCTCGTGGACCCATACCCTTCCTTGCACCCTTATTTCCCACTTATCCCATTCGTTTCCTCTTGTTTCCTTGATCATAGTGGTATATATCACTTATATAATTTTTTGTTTGTGGACCCACCCCTCATCCCCTCATGGCTCCCACTCTCCAAGAATAAACCAATCATAAATTGAATAATGACCTTATTTACCTTCAGGCCTAAGTGAATAATGGCATTCTTTCCATTCATGCCAATATGGATTACATCTAGGAACAACTAGGTAGCCACATTGATGAATTCAATTCCACCCTCAAACAATTCATGAAACAATTCTAGGATCATTCCTCCTTGGACCTACCTCTCTATACTGAAGGTGTTGACTCCAACCAGCCTCTGCAATCTCATTCCAACTCCCTACCATATGACCCTCATCTTTATAGAGTTGAGGTAAACAAATTTAATGGCTTGGATCCAACAACCTGGGTCACTCATATGGAACACTACTTATCCCTCCATGGAATTACTGATGAGTTGACCAAACTTCATTAAAAAAATATTTTTTTTGGATCCCGAACAATGGAAATGATGGCAATGGTGTATAAATGCACACTAAGGGTATGTTTCCTGGTCACAATTTCTTACCAGGTTGTATGAATTATTTGACATGGACACCCACCATTTAGGATATATGACTAAGTTGAAACAGTCTGGAACAATGGAAGATTTTATTATTTCCTTTGAGCACTTGGCTCTCCAAATGAACGACATGACAAAGGATTTCTTTTGGGAATTTTTTATCAGTTGTCTCAAGGATGAAATATGATCCCACATCATAATCGATCTCCCATAGACTTTGTTGGAAGAAACTGAATGTGACAAAGAGGCACAATAGGTCATATTGGCCTAGAGAAAAAATAATTCTTTTGTTCCCCACCCTAAACCCACCATCCCTTCCCCTCAAGCCACTCCTATCAAGCTCCAAAAATTAACACATGTGGAAATGGTTTAATTTCAACTCAACGATATTTTCTATAACTATGATGATAAATACTTTCCAAGGAACACGTTTTAGCTAAAACAATTATGGCCATTTCAGAGGATTTTTTAGAAGAAAATGTTGAGGTTTCAGCTAAATAAATGCTACCCCAAAAAGATGATCTTACGCTTCCCTCTAATCCTCCTAAAGTTGAACCATTTATTACGTTGAATTCTCTTACAAGATTTTTTGCTCTCCAAACCCTCAAATTGATTGCTTACATCATGAACAAAAAAGTCGTCATCCTAGTTAATAGCGGAAGAAATCATAATTTCATTCATCACTCTTGCCAAAGAAATCAATTGCTATATCTATGATGTCAACAATTTTCAAATCATGATTTTCAATGGTGATTCCATGAAATGTGGGGGGCTGGTGCAAATGGGTTCCTACAAATTGGTGAGTGTAACCAGAAATATCACATGTTTTCTAATGACATCTGTGGTTGTGATAATGTGTTTGGTGTTGAATTATTCTACACTCTTGGCCCCATAACCATGGATTTTAACGATTTAACCATGAAATTCTAACATGACAACCAAATATATAAACTCCAAGGAATTACAATAGGTTCTCCGAGATCATCAAATCCCATTGAATGGAAAAGTTACTCAACTCCCATTGCATCAAAAATTTACCTTAAAAGGTTCATTCTGGCATCATTTCCCAACTCCATTCAATTCAAGCAGTTGAGACACCCCCAATACCCCTCAAACTTCAATCTATCATTTCCCACCATCACACTATTTTCCAAAATCCCTAGGGCCTTCCCACCTCCCACAGTGGCCATGAAAATTCCATTCCTTTAATCTTGGTCATTATTCATCCAGATGTTTTCCCTTATCATCATCCCTTTGATTAAAAAAATGAAATTGATAAAATAGTCCATGAATCATTAGAAGTGACTGTTATCCATCCTAGTACCATCCCCTATTCTTCCCCTTTTCTCATGGTCCTCAGTATGGAAGGAACTTGGTGCATGTTTCCTGATTTTCATTCCCTCACCAAACTTACCATCAAGGAAAAATTTCCCATTCCCATCATAGATGACCTTCTGGATGAACTTAGTGGGGATCAATATTTTACCAAAGTTGACCTTCCTTATGGCTACCACCAGATATATATGAAGGATTAAGACATTCCCAATACTACATTTCACACTCATGAGGGACACAATGAGTTCTTGGTATACCCTTTGGTCTCTGTAATCCCCCCTCCACTTTTCAAAGTCTCATGAATCATGTCTTTCATCCTTTGCTCTGTCACTTTGTGTTATTTTTCTTTGATGATATTCGCATCTAGAGTAAAATGTGGCTATCCCATATCACCCATGTATATCAATTTCTCCATCTCCTCTCTGAGCATAAAAGTTTGCTAAAATAGTATAAATGTTCTTTTGGTTTCTCTGAATTTCAGTACTTCGGCCATATTGTTGGCAAGGATGGTGTAAGGGTGGATCCTAAGAAAATTGAATCTATGCTGAATTAGCCTCTCCCTAAAACTCTTAGAATTTTTCGTGGTTTCCTAGGTTTAAAATGATATTATCACACATTTGTTCATAATTATGGAAAAATCATAGCCCCTTCCACAACTCTCCTTAAAAAGAATTCTTTAAGTTGGACTCTAGCATCTCACTAATCCTTTGAAGCCTTGAAAAATGCTATGTGCACTAATCCTTTACTGGCACTACCTGACTTCACCAAGACCTTTGTTTTGTAATTTGATGCATCAATGAGAGGAATCATGGTAGTCGTCATGCAAGGGGGACAAGCTTTAGCTTTCACCAAAAAACAGTTATCGAACTGACATTTGGGCCAACCATTTTATGAAAAGTAAATGTTCGTTATTTTTCATGTAGTGGATATTTGGTGCCCTTATTTATTGGGACAACACTTCCAAATTTAGACAGATCATCAAAGACTTAAGTACCTTCTGGAGCAATGAATTTCATCCCTGCAGTAATAAAAATGGGTGACCAAGTTTTTTGGATATGATTATAAGATTCCTTACAAGAAGGGAAAATAAAATGTGGTTGTTGATGCTCTTTCTAGGAAATATGAATAAGAAGGATCCCTCTTTTCCCTTTCATTAATTATCATTAACTGGCTTCAGGATGTTCACCAGGAATGGTTGCAAGACTCCAAAATTTCTATGCTAATCCAAAAAATTTAACATGATCCCCAAGCTATTGTAGGGTATTCTTGGCATAATGAAGAGTTTCTCTATAAAGGTCACTTGTATTTAAGAAAACAACCATCTCTTAAATCCAAGGTGTTCTTTGAGTTTCATGCTTCAGCTACAACTAGCCATTTAGATTTCACCAAAACTTATGAACTGGTCAAATGATATTTATTCTAGGACAGTATGAAATAGGACATCCACACCTTTGTGGCTGAATGTGATACAGGTCAGCACAATAAGGGAGAGACTCTAAAGCCTCATGGTAAACTCCAATTTCTTCCTCTTCAACCTACTATTTGGATGGATATTTCTATGGATTTAATTGTTGGATTCCCCAAATTAGGAAATAAGTTCATCATAATGGTGGTAGTGGATTATCTTTCCAGATATGATCATTTATGTGTTCTTCCACACCCATTCACAATATCTGTAGTGGCTCAATTGTTTGTGGATAATATCTTCAAACTACATCGCATGCCTCATTCTATCATTTTTTACCATGACCCCACTTTTACCAGGAATTTCTAGAAAGAATTATTCAGGCTCGAGGGAAACCAATTGCATATCACCACATCCTATCATCCCCAAATTGATGACCAAATAGAAGTGGTCAACAAGTGTTTGGAAACATATTTGAGTTTTTTTGAATTTGATAGACAACATCAATGGCTTCACTGGTTACCCCTAGCTAAATCATGGTACAAAACCTCTTATCATACTACCACTCACATGATTCCTTTTGAAGCAGTCTATAGACAAAATCCACCATCATTTCTCCCATGTACATGACGGTTGTCTCCAAGGTTCATGAGGTTTACCACAATCTTATAGTTCACATGACCATTCTCCATAATATCAAATAAAATTTGGTCATGGCTCAAAACTGCATGAAGCAACAGGAAGATCAAAGTCATTTTGAACGTCAATTTCCTGAAGGGGACTAGGTTTTTATTCATCTACAACCATACAAGAATATTTCACTCAAATCCCAATAGTATCTTCCATTAATGAAATCTATCCATTTGGAGGAGGGTTATAGTAGATGATTTCAATTCTGGAATTATTTCCTTATCTAAATTAAACTGTTAGGCAATATTTTTATGTGTACATTAAACCTGAAAGGAATAGGTCTAGCCACATGTGTTTGTTTATTACTGAAAACAAATTTCTAAGACAAAAATTTATCTATGTATATGGAACTGGACAGGGATATGTCTAGCTATAGATGTCGTTTATCCCTGTAATTGAACTTTTAGGCAAATCTATCAATATCACAATTGGTTTTCAACAAATCTACATATATACATATAAGTTTTATGGGTATATCTATAATTAAAATCCAAAAGAAATTATTATTACTTAACTGAGTTTCCTTCCTCATATAATATTGAAAAGGAGAAATACGAGGCATTATGGATCATATGGATCACAAATATGCATATATATTTACATACATATATTACATATAGAATTGTTCTTATATATATATATATATATATATATATATATATATATATATATATATAGNNNNCAAAATCGGATTGCATGTGGTTCTTGTGTAGGCTTTATTAGACTGACGAAAGGTAGGTGTTTGCAACCAAAAAAATCACTTACATAGGAACACCTGTCAAACTAATTAAGCAGACAAATCATATAACCAAGGATTTGTAAAAGAAATAGAAGAATTATAGGGAAATGATCTAATTATACAGATGCTTCCTCTTTTGACACGAAACATTACCATAGACTAGATAACAAGGCATCACCATCAAGGAATGACCACCCACATACGATTATATTTGTGTAAAACAAGATAGTTTCAAAAAATAATTGACATAATCGTAAACTTGAGACATAGGACCTGCCTAACTACCTAGGGAGTAGATCTAGTCAATACCCAACTATGGCCAGAGAATCGTCTTTCCATTACTGTTAAAGTTAAGACATAGTATAAGAAAATCTGAGTTGATTCTTCTGGCCAAATCTTATAGTTTTACAATCGAACCTCGTTCTGGCCTAAATTTAAATAATAGAAGAATAATCGAACAATCTCTACCCTAGAGAGTTAACCCTTTTATTTTCCTGTGTCACCTAAGCTTCTACGAAGGGATAGAATGGAACCTGGATAACTCTGACGGGGAGAACAGAGGTTGAACTCCATGTATGCTCCTAGCTGAAGCCCCCGCACATGGTTTTTCGATGAAACGATAACAACTTGTTCAAACATAAATAAGAAGATCTAATAAACTAGGAAAGTATAGTCGAAGAAATCCTTAACTTCAATTGGAGGGGATTCAACAATGCTCTCTATTGCGATAAAATACGTACTGTCCAGACCGAAAGGGAAGAGGAGCCCAAATCTATCTGGCGAGTACCCTCGCAAAAAAAAGGAGCCAACCATTAGCGATAAGAATCAATAACGACCAAATAAAGGAACAGAACATATAACATTATACGAATGTTGGAACAATGCATAATAAGCATAAACTCAAGGACCATTTCCATAAGTATAAAGGACCAATAGAATAGTACCAATGATTTTTAAAACACTCTACAAATAAGTTAGGGTAGAGCAGAACCCAAACAATTTTTTTCCAGCTAGGGTACCAGCCTGGCTTAAGGGTTAGGCTGACTATTATTCCCTAGGAGGCTCTCAAATAAGGAAAATTTTTACAATCTTATGAATTTATCGAGAAGTATTGGGAGAACAATGATAGATGAATTAAAAACCCTTTTCTTTCCTTGACCTGAATAGAAATAACTTGCCAAGGAGATTTCAATATTAAGGAAACTTTTTATGTATAGCATACAGGCATGTATAAGACCTTATCCAAGTAAGCTTCCGACTACTTCTAGGGAATGCGTTGGAAGAGAATTTTGTAACAAGGCAGAAACATTATACAATAAAAATTATACAATCCGATGGCTACTTACCAAAATAGGAGTAATCTGAGAAGTGCTCCAAGTCACTATACCACCGCACAGAGTAAGGTCATGAAATAGAAGAAAAACACAGAACTCTACACATAGTAGGTTTACACAAAAATGATAATGGACCTCGGTTGTACCCTAATATACCCATATTGAATGTGGTGAGTATAATGACGAATTGTGCCATGTGACAGTAGCGATGTGGTGTGTTAGGGTTATATGAGGGAACCTGGTGACTCTCATTTTCTCATCCACCGAATTTAATGGCCAATCAAAGATTCAATCCGTCTTTCAACACATCCAGTCCCTTTTAATATATTTATCCACGAGGACAAGTCTAGAACTCCTTGAACCCGTCATTTCCTATTCTAGTTAGTGCCAGTGGTTGGACTTAGTTAAGTACGGTAAGGATCAATCTACTACTAGCTTAGGGTTCGCTTTCAACTAGGAGGTCTATTGGGTTACAAAGGCTCTCAGTCGACCGAATAAAATTCCTCCAAGTCTATGGTCACCTATGTAAAACCCAACCCAATAAACCCAACGCTTAAGAAAGGATTATGTTTACCCCTTTTATGTTGATAAAGTTCCTCGGGGTCTTGGAGTTCAAGTAGCTGCATGCAGGAGGAAGTGGGTGTTAAAGAGGAGGCCGAAATCTTAAGTCATGGGCCTAAATATGTTCCCTTTTTACTACAATATAACCATTTAACCACTTACCAAGGTGAGTATAACCTAAATAAAAGTTGAAGAGTAAACACTAGACTATGGTTCTGTAATATTAGGAAATAAATTTGAATACATCGAGTAGCATAGTTTTAAAATCAAGGTTATTCCTCTTATTGTAAATATAACATACATACTTAGAAATTAATGTACTTAGAAGAATTTTTTTTTAATGACAAAATTGAGGTTTATTATAGATGTTGACATGGTGGGGAAGTGGGACATGTGTCACCCAGGTTTGATAAGCTTTGGGGTGATTTTGGTGGGTTTCAACTATCCATTTGATATCCATAGATTGGCTCTAACAGTTCTCTTCTAGAGGGACGTCACGACATCTAGTTAGGATTCTTAAATGCTTGATGACAAATTCAAATTGTTGATCGGTCTCACTTAAAAAAAAGGTCCAAATGGATTTGGATCATCCACTGCAAGGGCGTAATTGGATTTTTGTAGGATAGGACTTAAATGGGAATCCGAGAACATGGATGTGAGGAAAAATATTGACCTTTGAATAGAGTAATGGGAGATTGAATGAGGACCATTGATTTTTCCATGTTCCAAAGAGAAAATTGGTTGAGGTATGAAACATTTTAGGATGGAGCCAGCGTGGACACGTGTCACCTTCTTATTCTTCCATATTGTTACCCCTGCATGTGGTGGGATTCACATGTCCATGTGGTATATTTGGATTGGCCCTCACAACACCCTATTGGGCTGGATGATGTGACACCTGGAAAAAACATTTGGTGTTTTGGATCAGATTTGGACTCTCGATGTGAGGAACACTTATTTAAATATTTATTTTCCACCGAAGGATCCTCTTTGGACTGTTTGATGCTTGGATCCAAATGTGACTCTGAAGAGGGTACCCCAAAACTATATATTGACCATCGATCTTGGCAAAGTGTGCACGATAATATCTTAGCCATTGGTCTTTCGGGGTCTGAAGAATTGTTATTTCTACACTCTTAGGCCGTGGTATTGTGATAAGCCCCCTAGACTATAAAATTAGCGTATTTTCGAGTGCACAAGCCCTTTTGTCCTATGCCAAGCCATATTGGGATTCTATAATCCTCTTTTTGACTGCTACAATCTTTTGAGGGATTAATTTCTCATTATACACAGCAAGGCATGGATTTTCTTATTGTAGAGGTTCTTGACATCGACTTTCTGTTGCTAGATCATTTGATCTCAGCCTTATAACCTCATCTATCCTTCATTTGATTGCAGAAACAAATAAAATACTAACAAATGCAACCATTCCTAATGTAAATCAACTACTCTTAATATATAAGAGAATACAATTTTTAGAATTTTAGTATTCTGCAACTATTTCTTCCTTCCCGATTCTATGGTCATTTATTTTTCCAAATATATTTTGGAATAAGACCCTATGGTTGGTAGTATGAAAATATCTTCAACATGAAAATTTATTAGTGGAGAAGGAGACAATGTGGAATTGAAGCGCTCATCAAAATGAAAAACTCATTGAAACAATAAATATATATATATAGGATAAAACAACCCACATGCCTTCATATTATCATATTAACCAACAAATATTAGTGGTTGTCTCTTCCTCTCCATAGCTTTACATATTTCATCTAGACTTCAGACCTATGTTGAACTACCAAATACTCTAAAAGTAGAGACATTGGGTTGAACATGGCTCCAAGATTCATTTGAAGTAATATGCAACACTTCCTTACAAGGCATACGACTTTGAATGTAATTGGAACAATTGACTACTTCATCCTAGAAACAATGCTCCATGTTCTTGGACAAAATTATGTAGTTTTCCAACTCTTTCAGTGTCCAATTCTTTCTTTAAATAACAACATTTTACTAAGGGGTTTAGGAAATAGAGTGTTAATGTCGAATTCCATGTTCTCTAGAAAAATATCCTTGAAGGCCTGATTGATATACTCCACCCCATTATCAATGTATGGTTTCTTGACAAAAAGAGAGGTATTCTTTTCAACAAAATACTTGAAGGTATTAAAAGTAGAAAAAACTTAACCATTATAATTAAACTAATTACAACCAAGAGAAATGCGAGAATTAATAAATAAAAGTGAGTGAATACTTAGACCATAAAAATGAATGAGTTAGAAATGACATGAGATCACTATGTACAAACTCAACTGGTGCACAGACATGAACTTAACGTTAGGAGAAAAATATTTATGTTGTTTTCAAAGAACAAAACCTGACAAACTCCACTAGTGAAAGAATATTTATGAAGACCAATAACCAAATTTTGTGTGTCCAACTACTTCAAATACATATAGCTTAGATGACCAAATCTTTCATGACAAATTATACAAAAATAAT
>ML786575.1:1414116-1432023 GCA_009831015.1 Picea engelmannii | reverse complement strand
TTTTTGTATTTTAACATTGTTAATTGTTTTCTTTAAATTAACTATAACAAAGAGATATCTTTAATCTTCTTAAATAAAACTTATTAAATCCATTTTATTTTGAAATACTTATTTAAAATATTTATGATTATAAAATATATAAAAAATTATATATATTTATAATTGAAAAACATTCATTCTAAAAATATTAACTAACTAATAAAATTTTATAATTAATTTAAAACGTTTTTTTTTTTTCATAGGAACAGTTAGAGATTTTTTATTTAATATCTGGTAGGAAGGGCTACCAGGCCCTTACAGTGCATATTCGGATATACTATGTTGGTCTTCATCTTCAGCTTGAAACACTCATCCTTACAAACCAAAATCCAGAAATCTAGTTTCTCGTGGTTCACATACATATAATAACCTAGTCTACTATTTATTGAATACATTGTCTTCTGCAGAGGTCGATAGAGAAAATTGAGGGCTAATGAGAAAATCCCATCACTGTTGACCTGCCTTACCCAATTTCATAGATGGCCTTTGTTGTAGCATCCAAGATCTTGCTGATCACCTTGGTTAGTTCTTCGACCTATTTCTCCATCTTGCAGAGATGATTTCCCAGATCGCCCGTGATAATAGCAACGTCCTTGAGGCCCGCCTGGAGTTCTTCTGTTAATTCTTCCCTTAGATCCTGGATTTTGATGTTCAACGTTTCCCATTTCCTTTGGTTTGTGGATTCTTTGACATTCTACAGCTCTGTTTTTATCAGGTCGAGTCTCTCCCGAGGAGAAAGAGGTGGCTTTGAAGATGAATCCATTGCTTCTGCCCCTGTAACTCTGCTTCTCCTTTGTGCTCTACAAATGCGCACTGATGCCTGAGGAATTGAATACTAGCTTTGAATGGATCCCCTTATAATATATGTAACCTACCACAACCCGTGATCCCAACCTGGATTGCTACTGACGCTGAATCTCTGAGCTAAGATTGTGGCCCGTCCCACGATATCTATGTTGGTTCATATTGATCCAAGATCCTTCGGGTACAGGTGGCTTGCCCGCGTGATGAGACAAATCGAGTTCTATCTTTATCTTAGGGAATTGTTGGGTGTGATGTTTCCCCATTAATAGTCAAATGGGTTTTGCTCAAGAGCATACCACGATTATCCTCAGTGTCTGCTTGTCCATTCAAAGTCCTCAAAATGTGGTAAATTTTATATTCCCTAAGGTTCGACAGTAGTAGGAGGATTTTCTTGTACATGTGGGCCAAAGTAATATCCTTTGGGATCTTCTTGGAGTTCAACGCTTCTACAACCAGTTTGGAGTCACCAAAAATCATAATCTTCTATACATTCAACTATAATGCTTGTGTGAGACCCTGCCATAGTGCTAGATATTCAGCTTGATTATTGGAGGTGTATTCTAAGCCCCAAGCATAAGACAGATGGATTGTGATAGAGGGTTCAATAATAATTCCCCCTCCTCCTACTTGACCGGGGTTCCCTTTTGAGGCCCCATCGAAGAAGAGACACCACTCATCCAGAGAAGATCTCCATTTAAAGAAGTCTTGTTCCTCCATCTGAATTTCCCAATTCCTTTTTTGTGGGGGTTTGGTTTCTTTCATGCCTGATTGATTCTGGATGAACTCCTTAAGTCAACGTTCTTCTTCAACCGAGAGGGGGAACGAGTTTCTAATGGAGTTCTTCGAGTTTAAGGCTTCAGAGATCATAGTTCTGGCTTTAATAGCCACCTGGGATGGCAGTCTGCTTTCCTCCTTGAATATTCTATTATTCCTCTTTAGCCATATTTTCCAGCACAAGAATTTGGGGGTCCACATCCAGATAGTTTTGAGGAGGTTTTTCTTACTCAGATTGAAAGGAGACAGAGACATCCATTTGCTTAAAAGCTCTGAGGCCGAGGATGGAAAAGTTAAGGAGACTGATCCTAAGAAGAGCCCTGAAGCTTCTTTGGAGAAATCACAGTTAAGGAGAAGGTGCGCAGTAGTTTCTTCTGCCTACTTGCACAGAGGACAACGTGAAGGCCCTTCCCAGCCTTTCCTCTTTAGATTATCATTGGTTAAGATGTTTTTGTGGAGCAGGGTCCATATAAAAATTTCTACTTTAGGAATTGAGGGAAAATTCCAAAGGGATTTCCACGGGGCTAGATTGGAAGGGACCCACAGCATTTCCAGAATTGGAGAGTAGCTAGTTGTTGTTGTGTATAACCCCAATTCTAAACCCCATCCTTGCTTATCTTTGGATTTGGCAGTAATTGGTGACTTTCCTTGAAGAAAATCCAGCAGAAGTGTTGCTTCCTCTTTAATCTCGTCCGGATAGTCTCCTAGATTCCAACCTTCCCAGGATTCATTATCATCATTCTTCCAAAGGGAGATGTCCCATAACGTTCTGCAATTATTAGAAAAAATCCAATCTTTAATGTTCCTCATTTCACTTAACCAACTAAGGCACTGTTCTCCAAGAATGGAATCCTCCTGGATCCTAACTTTTGCCCCGTTCCCCTGTATCCAGGTGAAATTTGAACTAAAATAAGGTAGGGCTCTTTTGCACAGGGCGAAAATCGAGGAACCTTTCTACACTTTAGTAGGATTCTCAAGGAATATCTCTCTATCACCTATGAAGTACTTTTTCCTCAGAATTTTCTTGCTCCAGGATCTTTTCCCCGTAATCATATTCCACAGAATTTTACCTCCCATGGAAAGATTGTGAAAAACCACATCTCTGATATGAAGAACCCCTTCCATCTTTGTCTTCTTGACCTTGTCCCATATTACTAAGTGGATCTTATTTTCACAATTCTTTCCACCTTCCCAAAGAAATCTCTGAAGCATTTCGTCTATTTTATTTGTTATAGCCTTGGGAGCGAGAAGAACTGAGCACTGGTAAATTGGGAGGCTGGTAATGACCGAGTTCATCAAAATAAATTTGCCTTCTTTGTTGAGCCAAATTTCTCCCCATGCATGGATCTTGTTTTTGAGTTTGTCCAACAGGGGTAGCCAGTGCACGACCTTAGAGGAGGATTTGAATATTGGGATCCCCAAATAGTTGAAGTTGTCCCATATTGTGATACCTTCCATCTCAAGAATTCGGCCTATCTGCATCATTTCTCGCGGGGTGCAGTTACATCCATAAATATTACTTTTGTGATAGTTTATTTCACTGCTAGAACTGCATTTATAAAGGTCAAGTTCATATTTGAAGTTCCTTTTTATATTAAGGTTGGCATCGCCCAATAAAAGGTTGTCATCAGCGAACTGGGCATGGCTGACATCCTTGACATTAGGGATGACTTTGATGCCTGGAAGGACTCTGTTTTGAAGACATCTCTACAATTGGAAGCTTAACACCGAGGCTTGGATGACATAGAGCACAGGGGAGAGGGGGCAGCCTTGCCTTAGCCCTCTTGAGGCCTGGAAAAAATTTGTAGGACGACCATTTATCAAAGGGGAAATCCAAGGGGCTATAATACAGGCCTTAACCCACTCAATAAATTTTTTACTGAACCCAAAGTTCCTCATGATTGCAAAAATAAAGTTGTGCCTAACTCTGTCAAAGGCGTTGGCTAAATCCAGCTTGATTACAATGCCCTTCTCTTTTTTCTTGCAACTGGTATGGATGGATTCTTGGACTAATATAATGTTATCTAGGATCTATCTCCCTCTCACAAACCCACCTTGATTTTCCAGAATCAGTTTCAACAATATTCTTTTGAGTCTGTTAGCCATTATTTTGGTGATGATTTTATATCCCGTATTACAAAGGGAGATAGGCCTGAATCTGTTGAAGTTTTTAGCATCTTTTTTTTTGGGATGAGGGCCAAGAAAGAGGAGTTTGTCCTGCCACCCAGTTTGGTACAGTTCTGAGACTTCATAACCATTCTGTACAAATCCTTTTTTATTATATCCCAGCAAGAAGTGTAGAAATGGGCTGTGAACCCATCCGGCCCAGGCGCTTTGTCTGGATCCATATTGAAGATGGATTTCTTGATTTCACTAATACTAACAAGCCTGTTCAGCATCTAATTGTCATCATCATTAACCAAGGTTGGAATTTCTAATATAGGATAGGATTTCAATTCCACTGGCTCCATATCAGGAGTAGAGTAAAGATTTTTGAAAAATGAATGAGCAACGTCCTTTATCCCTTTGAAGTCCTTAATGACTTGGTCTTGCCACTGAATCTCACTGATGGAATTGTAAATTTTTCTAGCCTGGGATTTCTTGTGAAAGAATTTTGTGTTCTTGTCTCCATATCAAAGCCAAAGCGCCGTTGATTTGACTCTCCAATAGATTTCCTCTTCTCTATTGCTTTTGTGATACTTCCTTTGAAGCTCGGATTCCTAGTTGAGTAGCTCCTGGTGGACTTGGGATTCTTCCATGATCAATTGACGTCTTTCCAAGGTCTTCTGTATTCTTTTCCTTTTGTCCATGGGAGAGCCTAAATTTTTAGCCCATGTTTTTAAGTTAAATTTGAGTCTTCTGAGCTTCTGTTCCCAAACATAAAAGGGGGACCTAGAAACAGGTTCATTCCAGGTGTTGTGAACTAGATTGAGAAAGCCATCCTGACCTGTCTAGATTGGGCAAAATCTAAATGGGATAGGTTCTAGCACTAAACCAGGAGAGAGGGAGAGGGAAACTGGTTTGTGATCCGAAGTATAATGTGGGAGAAACTTGGAGGTCGCCATGAGGCCAAGAGTAATAAAGGAGGAATGAATGAGGAAATGATCAAGTCGGGCTGCTATGTGACCTGGCCCGATCCTTTTGTTGGACAAAGTAAATTTCCCATTGATTGGTGAAATATCTTCCAGCTCCCAGCCCGACATCAAGTCTTCTACCCACTATCTAGCAGGATCCTGAACAATTGAATCCCCTTTTTTTTCATCCAGTGAGAGGGTCACATTTAAATCTCTAGCCACTACTAAGTTCTCAAGGTCATGTCGATTGGGAAACAATTTTAATGAATCCCAACATTCTTTTTTCTCATTAAATGAAACAAGGATCTACAAGTTGAAGAGACTTACCAGATGTCTAGAGTCTTTATGGTACAATTTGGTAAATAACCAGTGGGTGGTTCCTTCTTCTTATACTAGGTTGAGCTTTGCGAAGTCCCAGAAAGTTGCTAATCCCCCCGAAGATCCTCTGGTGCTTACTGCCCTTCCAGGACCTAACCATCACCATAAGAATAGCTGGAACCTCCATTGAAAAGAAGAATTTCATTCATTCTTCCTCCATTTGTTATTACCATTATTAACGTTACATGTTATCGATCATATCAAATTTTAAGTTTATTTGAAGTCATGTGTCGGTGGTCAAAGATGTCTAAGCGAGACGTGGATTATGAAGTCTCGTAAGCCTCATTTACCACTATGGTCATATCTGCAGATATATATGAGAATATATCGTCATTAATGAACATTGATATACATGAAAATATATATAGTTATTATTGTTGGAATTTGAATATAGTTTAAATGTTATAAGAAATGATTTTTTTTTTAATATTTTTTGGGGATTTTTGTTTGAAATTTAGCAAGAAATGGTTACATTTGTAGATTTGAGTGATTATTTCTGTGAAATCAAAATGTTCTATTGTTTTTTCAACATGTTGAATCCATTTCTGTATTTAGAAATGGATTTTAAATAACAAAAAATTGTGATAAGAAACTAACAGTTCAATACTGAAGTTTATGGTAAAAATTCTAGTTGGTGATCCCATTTTTGCAAGGATGTACCTATTTCTATATATGTAGCAAGCATTAGATGCCTCCTCCCTACCTATTAATTATAATTTTCCTCAAGGTGCCTCCACTTCTACACAACTTTCACACTAAAGAATCCATCAATGGATTGAAGAGTAACTTTTATAGTTATTTCAGGTCCCTCAAGTTATCTAACAAAACACGATTATATACACTTTATTTCGATTACATTTAATAGAACAATTTTCCACATGGAAATATTTTTGTTGTATTGAGGGAACTAAAAAGGCTTATCATATGGAAAACAAATAAAGAAGAACACATCAACATACAAGAAAAGAACCACCACTAAAGTCTTCTCCCAAATTTAAAATCCAACCCTACATTCCATTGCTTCCAGCATGAAAGTTTCTAGTGGTGTTTAAAGATCAAGTAAAATAAACGTCGCTCATGAGCATTCATTCATCGATCTCTTTATTCACTAGAGGTGGAAGATTTAAATCATGAAAAATCTGGGACTTGTTACTCTCGACCTCCCTCTCTTTTGTTGGTGGAGTTTGAGTTACAACAGAAATTTTCCGTTTGCTTTCCCTGTGGAGCTCTGACCCCTCTATTGGTGCAGGAAGATTACTTTCCATTGCCATTGTAAAGTAAAAAGTTATAGGGTTCCTTACCGATAGCAAAAGGAAGTAAAAATTTCTAGGGTTCTTGTTATCTAAGGTTACCTATATCAAAAGGATGTTGGCACTATTATCTTTATATAAATTCTTACTAATCAATTACATCTTTGTCATCCAGGTTTTAAGGAAAATTAATTATTAGGCAGACATTTGAACGAGCTCCATATGGAAAAAAAACAAGCCATTGTTGTCATTGGTATAAATGTTCTTCTTGAGATATGAGTGTTGCTTAAGCTCAATTACTACTTTTGGTGACGGCCACTCCATCAATCTCACATCTTTCACATTGTCCAATGAAAGTCATATGTGATCAAGTTTGACTTATGAGGTGTTAAGCGGTTGGTTTTATTGTTCTTGAGAATGAGGTGTTAAGAGGTTGTTTTTATTGTTCTTGAGAATGATCAAATGCGATTTTGTCACCTTGTTTATTAATGGTGAGACCTTGTTTATCAATGGTGAGAAATTGGTGGTGTATCGTCGAATTTAAAATTATTTTAGATTCCATAATTATTTATTTTATATTGAATGGGGTATAGTATAACGCAAAGTAGCTATGTAAGGACATGTTTTTTGGTCTCCTCGTTTAATGAAATACCATGTTTGCATATTAAGGAGATGTTTTTTGGTCTCCTGGTTTAATGAAATACCATGTTTGTATATTAAGGAGATGTTTTTCGGTATCGTGAAATAATATGTCTGCATATTAAAATCTTTTTTTAATAAGGTTTGACCTTGGTATTAGAGAAGGGATGAGATACTATTTGTTTGAGTTATTAATACTTCTTAAATAATAAACATTAAGTCTATTCTCTTCCCATGTTTTTTTTAGTACTAGTAGGTTTCATTAATAATTGAATATTTTTCTTATTGTTTATTAATATTAAATTTAACTAATATTCTTGTAATTATTATTAAATTTAATTTATATCTTTGTAATTATTAATGTAGATTTTATTTATTATTTAATTATGGGATTTCTATGAACTTGATATAAAAAAAAATTAAATTTGATATAATTTTTTTTTATTGTTTTTAAGTTCATTAGATTTAAAAACACAATATTTAACAAGATTACTACTTAACTAAATGTTTGTCAAAATGCATACTTGTTAAAACTTTATATTTTTTTATTTAATTCTAAACCTCTATTTAAAAATATGGTTACTTAAAAATATATTTATTTAAATGAAAGAGTATTTTATAATAGTATTTATCACACAAAGAAGTTATGCATAGAGGAATTTGATTCAAGCTTTATTGTTTTTGTTTCCAAAATGATAATATTTAATAATCATAATATTTATTTGAATTATTATAATAATAAAAAAATTCAAGAAGGATGATAGTGAAGATACTTATACCAAGTTGCTCACTATAATAATATTTCTATCAAGCCTCCTCAAGAAGAGTACTTTTACAATTTCTACCAAGTTCCTGTTCTCTTCCTTGGATTCGATACCATCAACAACCAACCCAACATATAGATCCCCAAATTCATCATGAGGAATGTAAGTCCTCCATGTATCTTCCATGCTTTTAACCTTCTACAATGAATTTTCCATTCTCTATTCACTTAAATTTTTGTAAAACACTCGAGAAAATGATATTTGTTAGATGATTTCATATAACGACTACATGAAAACTTTGCACCATTTTGTCAGAATATTTCCCTCGGATTTCTTGGACTATTTTAAAATTCCAAACTCTAGTGCGCACACCCACACATTAATATATGTAATTTTTAAACTCGTTAAGTAAAGCAATGCATATAGATTCTTAAGAGTAACAAAATTTAATCAATGGCTCATACACAGATTACATAGAGATTTTATACCAGAAACCCTCAACCAAGAAAACCTTTCTTATATTCATTATATCAAATTTCACCATTCACAATACAATATATATACAATGTTTTTAGGTATTCCGTAGATACCAAAACCCTAATCCATTATTCTCGGATTAATTTACAAAATCGCTAAAATAGCAAAATCTGCTAAAAATAGCAAAACCTGCCCAAAAAAAAAGTTTGGGGCGCCGCGCGTAACCAGGGGGAGGCATACTTGCCCCCCCCCCAGGAAATCAGTCAATGCACATGACACAATAATCACTACTAAAGGGATCATTAGACGCAGTTGTCATATATGGCGCACCCACAAACACACATGAAAAGAATATAACACATACCCAACATTCTGCCACTTGTTGTTTTCATTGCATCCAAGGGTCCAGGGGATTATATGACCAGCAATCCAAAGAAACAATACCCATTTTTAGTGTACATTAGGAGAAATTTTCTATGCTCATATGATTTGTTAAGGAATCTGCAACATTCTTCAAAGTGTCTACCTTTTCCAGTAACACCTTATTTTCCTCAACCACGTCTCTCACAAAGTGATATTGAACATCAATATGATTTGTCTTCGAATGATAAGATGGGTTCTTTGCTAGGAATATTTCACTCTGACAGTCACAATCTAATCTCACTGCTTGTTGTACCAACCCAATACCTACACACAATCTTTGTAACCACATTTTTTCCTTGCTTGCATGACTGGCTTCCATGTATTCAGCTTCTCTAGTTGAGAGTGCCACTACAACCCATCTTTTCCTCATCCAACTGATTTCTCCTCCAAATAGGTTAAACACATACCCACTTGTACACCTTCTTCCATCTAGATCTCCATCCTAGTCTGCATCAAAAATTCCATGTATGTCCAACACTCTGTCCAATCCTGACCTTCCTTGGCAGCACAATCCATAACTGGTAGTACCACGAAGATACCTAAAGACCCTCTTTACTGATGCCCAATGCTACTTCTCTAGTTTTGACATATACCTGCTCAAAACTCCCACTTCATGTGTAATGTCTGGTCTAGTATAGACAATTGCATACATCAAACTGCCAACTGCACTGACATATGGTACCTGGGACATGTGCTCTTCTTCTTCCTATGTCTTGGGACATTGATCTGCAGATAAATTTACACATATAGGAATAGGAACCTTGACTAGTTTACTTCCATGCATATTAAACCTCTGCAATATCGTCTCAACATATTTTCTCTGATTCAACCAGAGTTTCTTTTTTTCATGATCTCTTTTAATTTCCATTCCCATAATGAAGTTAGCAGCAACAAGATCCTTCATGTCAAATTTGGACGACGGTTGTGATTTCGCCTCCTTAATAACATGCATGTAATTTCCTACCAACAACATGTCATCGACATACAACACTACATAAATGAAGTGATTACCAACCTTCTTAGAATATACACAGTGATGATCTGTCCTTCTTACAAATCCCAATCCAATGATGTATGTGTCAAACTTTTGGTACCACACCCTAGGTGATTGCTTCAGACCATATAGTGACTTCTTTAGCTTCTAGACCAACTCTTTGTTTCCCTTCACTATAAATCCTTATGGCTGCTTCATGTAGATTTCTTCTTCCAAATCCCCATGTAGGAATGATGTCTTCACATCCATATGTTCCACTTCAAGATCAAAAGCAGTAGAAATAGATAAAATAAATCTAATAGAAGTTAAATTAGCAATAGGATAAAAAAATATCACCAAAGTCAATTCCCTCTACCTGGGAATAACCTTTTTCTACTAACCGAGCTTTGTATTTCTCCACTTTACGTTGTGCATTAAACTTCTTCTTGAACAACCATTTTCTACCAACCGATTTTCTTCCAGCTAGAAACTCAACTATATCCCATGCCTCATTCTTATCCAAGGCATCGATTTCTTGAACAATGGCCTTCTTCCAGAGTTTACTATCCTCTGAATTCACTGCTTCCCTGACAGTTCTGTGATAATCATCAGTAATAGATAAAGAAAAATTGGAGCGGAAACCAAGTGGACTATGCCTTTCTGGTTACCTTATATATCTCAATGATCTCCTCAATACTGGGTTATGAGGTTCTTCTTCTTCTTCTTCTTTTTCTTCCTCTGCTTCAGATGTTTCAGATTTTGCATCATCCAAGTAAAGCTCTATTTTCTCACGTTCATCTTGCGTTGGTAGGAATTCCTATCCGGACACATCTTTTATCTCTCTGAAAACAACATCTCGAATATAAAGAGTTTTCTTGGTTTCTAGGTTCTAAAGATTATAACCTTTCACACGATCCTTATAACCAATAAAGATACACTTTTCATCCTTTTTATCCATCTTACTTCTATTTTCATTTGGAACATGTACATAAGCATCCCAACCAAACACTCTAAGATGTTGAAGAGAGGGTTTCTTTCCAAACCATACCTCGTGTGGAGTTTTATCATCAAACACTGACGAAGGTGATTGATTGACTAGGTAACATGTTGTACACACTACCTCTACCCATAATTCTTTTTCTAACCCAACACCGTTGAGCATGCTCGTTGGTCTTTCCATTAGTGTCCTACTCATCCTTTTTGGAACTCCATTCTGTTGAGGAGTGTATGGAGTAGTCTTCTTCCTTGATATACCCCATTTCTTACAGAATTCTTTGAATTCATTTCCACAGAATTCTCCACCATTATCTATTCTCAATACCTTTATTTTATTCCCTGTCTGATTTTCTACCAGAGACTTAAACTCTTTAAATTTATCAAATACCTTACATTTTTTTCTAAGAAAATAAATCCATGTGTTCCTTGAAAAATTATCTATGAATGTACAAAAACAAATCCAAACACATCATTGTGTATCAACTCTAAGATCCCCTTTGCTCTTGTAGCACCAGATGGGAATCTTACTCGATTATGTTTACCATATATGCAATGTTCACATAAATCAAAATCCAGTGTTAAATTATACATACCTTCAACCATACCTTTATCGTGTAGTATTTGTAGGCCCTTTTCTCCAATATGCCCCAGCCTTTGATGCCACATCATGGTCTTCTTTTCTGGGACAATATTGGTCTTGTCTCCTTCATTTCTCTACTGAAGGACAAGAAAAATGTTACACCCATTAGTGTAAGTTATTCCCAACAACTTGTATAAATTTCGACACCGAAATCCCATCATCAAGACCTTTTCTCCTCGTACCATCTTGGAAGTGCCCTTTCCAAATATAGTATCCACTCCTGCATATTCCATCTTGCTTAACCAGGGGGAGGCATACTTGCCCCCCCCTAGGAAAGCACCCAATGCACATGACAAAAAAATCACTACTAGAGGGATCATCAGATGCAGTTGTCATATCTGGCACACCCACAAACACACATGCAAAGAATATAACACATACCCAACATTCTCCCACTTGTTGTTTTCTTTGCATCCAAGTGTCCAGGGGATTATATAATCAACAATCCAAAGAAACAATACCCATTGTTAGTGTACACTAGGAGAAATTTTTTGTGCTCATAGGATTTGTTAATGAATGTGCAACATTCTTCAAAGTGTCTACCTTTTCCAACAACACCTTATTTTCCTCAACCATGTCTCTCACAAAGTGATATTAAACATCAATATGCTCTTTCTTCGAATGATAAGATGGTTTATTTGCGAGGAATATTGCACTCTGACTGTCACAATCTAATCTCACTACTTGTTGTACCAACCCAATACCTAAACACAATCTTTGTAACAATATTGTTTCCTTGCTTGCATGATTGGCTTCCATGTATTCATCTTCTCTAGTTGAGAGTGCCACTACAACCCGTCTTTTCCTCATCCAACTAATTTATCCTCCAAATAGGTTAAACACTTACCCACTTGTACACATTCTGCCATCTAGATCTCCATCCCATTCTGCATCAACAAAGCCATGTATGTCCAACACTCTGTCCAATCCTGGCCTTTCTTGGCAGCATAATCCATAACTGGTAGTGCCACGAAGATACCTGAAGACCCTCTTTACTGATGCCCAATGCTCCTTCCCTGGTTTTGACATATACCTGCTCAAAACTCCCACTTCATGTGTAATGTCTGGTCTAGTATAGACAATTGCATACATGAAACTGCCAACTGCACTAACATATGGAACCTGGGACATGTGCTCTTCTTCTTCCTATGTCTTGGGACATTGATCTGCAGATAAATTTACACATATATGAATAATAACCTTGACTCGTTTACTTCCATGCATATTAAACCTCTGCAATATTTTCTCAACATATTTTCTCCGATTCAACCAGATTTTCCTATTTTCATGATCTCTTTTAATTTCCATTCCCATAATGAAGTTAGCAACACCAAGATCCTTCATGTCAAATTTGGATGACAATTGTGATTTCACCTCCTTAATAACATCCATGTGATTTCCTACCAACAACATGTCATCAACATACAACACTACATAAATGAAGTGATTACCAACCTTCTTAGAATATACACAATGATCATTCCTCCTTCTTACAAATCCCAATCCAAGGATGTATGTGTCAAACTTTTTGTACCACATCCTAGGCGATTGCTTCAGACCATATAGTGACTTCTTTAGCTTCCAGACCAGCTCTTTGTTTCCCTTCACTATAAATCCTTATGGTTGCTTCATGTAGATTTCTTCTTCCAAATCCCCATGTAGGAATGATGTCTTCACATCCATGTGTTCCACTTCAAGATCAAAAGCAGTAGAAATAGATAAAATAAATCTAATAGAAGTTAAATTAGCAACAGGATAAAAATATCACCAAAGTCAATTCCCTCTACCTCAGAATAACCTTTTTCTACTAACGGAGGTTTGTATTTCTCCACTTTACCTTGTGCATTAAACTTCTTCTTGAACAACCATTTTCTACCAACCAATTTTCTTCCAGCTAGAAACTCAACTATATCCCATGCCTCATTCTTATCCAAGGCATCGATTTCTTCAACCATGGCCTTCTTCCAGAGTTTACTAACCTCTGAATTCACTGCTTCGCTGATAGTTCCAGGATCATCATCAGTAATAGATAAAGAAAAATTGGAGCGAAAACCAAGTGGACTATACCTTTCTAGTTACCTTATATCTCTCAATGATCTCCTCAATAGTGGGGTATGACGTTCTTCTTCTTATTCTTCTTCTTCTTCTTTTTCTTCCTCTTCTTCAGGTGTTTCAGATTTTGCATCATCCAATTCAAGCTCTATTTTCTCAGGTTCATCTTGCATTGGTAGGAATTCCTGTCTGGACACATCTTTTACCTCTTTGAAAACAAAATCTTGACTATAAAGAGTTTTCTTCGTTTCTGGGTTTTAAAACTTATAACCTTGCACATGATCTTTATAACCAATAAAGATACACTTTTCATCCTTTTTATCCATCTTACTTCTATATACATTTGGAACATGTACATAAGCATCCCAACCAAACACTCTAAGATGTTGAAGAGAGGGTTTCTTTACAAACCATACCTCTTGTGAGGTTTTATCATCAAACACTGATGAAGATGATCGATTGACTAGGTAACATGTTGTACACACTACCTGTGCCCAGAATTCTTGTCCTAACGCAACACCATTGACCATGCTTGTTTCTCTTTCCATTAGTTTTTTGTTCATCCTTTTTGGAACTCCATTCTGTTGAGGAGTGTATGGAGTAGTCTTCTTCCTTGATATACCACATTTCTTACAGAATTCTTCGAATTCATTTCCACAGAATTATCCACCATTATCTATTCTCAATGCCTTTATTTTCTTCCCTGTCTGATTTTCTACCAGAGACTTAAACTCTTTAAATTTATCAAATACCTTAGATTTCTTTCTAAGAAAATAAATCCATGTGTTCCTTGAAAATTATCTATGAATGAACAGGAACAACTCCAAACACATCACTGTGTATCAACTCTAAGATCCCCTTTTCTCTTGTAGAACCAGATGAGAATCTTACTCGATTATGTTTACCATATATGCAATGTTCACATAAATCAAAATCCAATGTTAAATTATACATACCTTCAACCATGCCTTTATCGTGTAGTATTTGCAGGCCCTTTTCTCTACCCCAGTCTTTGATGCCACATCATGATCTTCTTTTTTGGGACAATATTGGTATTGTCTCCTTCATTTCTTTGCTCAGGGACAACAAAACTATTACACCCATTAGTATAAGTTCTTCCCAACAACTTTTATAAAGTTCCACACTGAACTCCCCTCATCAAGACCATTTCTCCTCGTACCATCTTGCAAGTGCCCTTTCCAAATATAGTATCCACTCCTGCATATTCCATCTTTCTTATAGATATTAAGATCCTTTCATCTTTTAACAATAACTTAACTCTTCCACGTCCCAAGATTTTTGTTGTCGAGTCATATCCTAGAAATACATCACCAAAATCTTTTTTTTCATATTCAGAGAACCACTCCCTATGAGGAGTCATATGGTATGATGCACTTGATTCAATCAACCATAGAGCATGTTCTGCATGTGTACTTGTATATGCCAGGTAAACATCACCTCCTTCTTTAGTGGAGTTTTTCACCTCTGTGAAAGAGGTACTATCAGATCCCTTTGGTTTTTCAACCTTCTTAGACTTGCAATCTTTCTTATAATGCCCTATTTTACCACACTTCCAACATTTCCTCAAAGATTTTTCTAGAGACTTAGATCTACCTGTAGATTTAGATCTCCACCTAGAAGACTTACGAGGTTTCTTGTATTGGGTACACCCTCTTATAACTAAACATATGTGTTGTGACGATCCATGCTTTTTCACCTCATCACTTCAGATAACAAGGATGCAACTACATCCTCATAATTCAATGTAGATTGAGTGGTACTACCTATTGCTACAACCAGATTATCCCAAGAGTCTGGCACATAACATAACAAAGTAATACACTTATCTTCCTCTGTAATCGTAATATTAACAGATCCAAGTTGTCTTACTGATGTATTAAAGGCATTTAGATGTTTTATCATAAAATCTCTATCTTCCATCCTAAGATGATACAACTTCTTTCAAAGAAAGAACTTGTTTACGAGGGACTTTGATTGATACAAATTCCCCAACTTATCCCATAGTTCCTTAGCTATAGATTCTCCCGAGACATTCAACAAAACCGAATTTGTGAGACAGAGTCGAATAGTACTCCTTTCTCTTCTGTCCAAATTCTCCCAATCTTCCTTCAACATACCAGTAGCTAGTTTACTAGTAGTTTGTGTACTAGTAGGCTATGTACCAGTAGCCTATTTGATAGTAGATGGTGTACCAATAGGCTATGTACTAGGATCCACAGTGATCCATTGTTCTTTTTCTACAAGAAGGTCCTCCATCTTGAGCTTCCATAGCTCAAAGTGTTTACTGTTGAACTTCTCTATCTCGATTCTAGATGAGCTTTCCATTCCTCTTTCTATACTCAAATATCCATTGCAAAATCTCCCACTAAACCCACGTTTATCACAGACCAAATATAAACTTGATCTATCAAGACTGAGTCAAACCCTCAACAACAAAGGTGTCCCCTGAAACCAAAAATGAGATCTGATACCGTATGTATGTTTTAAACCTGTGAATTAAAGCAATGCATATAGATTCTTAAGAAAAACATAATTTAATCAATGGTTCATACACAAAGTACACAAAGATTTTATACCAGAAACCCTCAACAGGGAAAGCCTTTCTTAGATTCATTATATCGAATTTCACCATTCACCATAAAATATATATACAATTTTTTTAGGTATTCCTTATATACCAAAACCCTAATCCCTTATTCCGGGATTAATTTAAAAAACCACTAAAAATAGAAAAACCCACCCCCAAAAAATAAATTGGGGCACTATCCTAGGCTACCACTCATTGTCGAATGCTACGTGTAATTAGGGGGGGGGATACCTGCCCCCCTTGGGACCCCCCTAGGAAAGCGCTCGGTGCACACGACATAAAAAAAATACCGTACAGATCGTCAGATGCAGTTTTCATATATGATGTGCCCACACACACACATGCAAAGAATATAACACATACCAAACACTATCTTTGTGCACATCATAGCTGTATACTATGCACCAATGGTTTTCTATGCAAACTAAAATATGCACTATGTGACACCAATCTTTTTTGCAGACATCTATTCGTGCTAGTCTATGGCCCATACAAATACACTGTTGAACCAATATCTCTTATACCATAATGTAATGTTCCCAACAACCCCATGGTGGGCACCGTCACACAACCTCAACTTCTATAGCTCCTAGTCAACAAAATTGTAATTCCCCAAAACACTATTGAGTAATGTAATATGAAGTTTCTCTACACATATTATAATATAACAAAAGTCCATGCAATATCACTTGAAGTAACACACTCAACCCAAGCTTGAGTCACACCACACAACTTATAATAGTGGAAGAAACATTCTCTTTTCAGTACAACCTTAAGCAACGAAAGTAACTCAACATTAACTCCACACACCAACATGTTTATCACACAACATAACTATGCACACATCCATCTACGAATTATGCACCATGTCTGATTTTACTGTGTGCAGGGTATGTTTCCTTGAAAACGCATAGAAATTCCAATCTCTTGATGCACACATGATACAAACCTACGTAGTCAGCCACTCAATCCTCTTTGAAGAGTATTAACCAATTCAATAGATTAACTTATCAAACAAGGCTATCATCAATTGAGATACCTATGCACAACTATGGATAAATGCTATAGGTACCATAATTACATGTGCAAGCAACATTAAACAGAACAAAAATAAAAAAATTATAGAGAACGACCCATATAAGAATTACCCCATGTCAAACATAGACAAATAAGGACATAGTAAACAGGACAAGTACATAAAGAACACTTATCCTTCATGAAAGTCACAAATTATGGCCTTGACTCAAACTTTCTTCCTAGCCATGGATGTTTTTTCTCAAATCTTTCAGCAGTAGGTCACCCACAAGCCGGGGCTCGAATCCACTAAGTAAAAATACTTCTAGTAACACACTAAGGTCTGACTCACAACAAAATTGCTCAGTCCTAGATGCCTGTTGTTGAAAATATCCCATAGTCCCTCATTTCCCACACACCTATCATACCCAATGAAGTGTTCCCCTTCTCTTCTTAATATTCCTTCGGATTCCCCACTTCCCTTCCCAAGGTTACCAACAAGATTCTGAACATAAATTCTCGAAACCCTGCGACTAATTTTTAATGTACCAGGGGAAAATTCTTAGCAATACTCTCACCTGGAGAGTATGCTCCTAAGTCTAACAATGAATTCACAGAAACGAATATCTCTCCGAGAGAGACTTCTCAGGGAATTTCATCTTGTCTCCTTGAAAATAAACTCCTTACAAGATTTTCTATGCAGATAAGGTAACAATCGTATTTTCCCATACAGTCCAACCCCCTTCTACTCACAAGATCCTGAAACATGAGTAATAATTCAATAATACCCAAAATACACTAAGGATAGAAATATATATTGCATTCCTTCCACTTGACACTTTTCATCTTTAGAAGTATCTTTAAGCCACTTGGTGATCCGATCGTTACCCTCGGGAACTTAGGATAAAAACATATCCATGTTACACTCTTTGTAAGTATTATTAAAATATCCCCCCCCCCTTTTCCCCTTTTTAGTGGAGTCATTCCCCCATCTCATTTCAT
>ML786575.1:1401179-1414066 GCA_009831015.1 Picea engelmannii | reverse complement strand
ACGCAGAGTGATGAAATATTATATTAGTAATCATGATTATATTTACATGGATATGCGGACTAACCTATCTATGTCCAAGATGACTACCCTCATAATCAAACAGGCTCTCTGGCCTTAAAACACATATAGTCATATATGTAAATTAGCTTTGCGCATTTCTAGTCATTACCACACAGTCACCCAAGTGCATGGAACATAGTGCAATGTGCACACTTACGCAGGTGCGTGTAACGCATAAAATGTGTGCACCTTGTCTTTGATAACATTTATCTGTGCACTACTATGATGTGTGTAATACCAAAACCAGGTGCTAACGACTCACTATCCTACATGTAAATTACATTTACAATTGGTTCCAATGACTCACCAACCTATATGCTCAATTACAAAGGGTTCTAGATCATGGACAGTAAACTGCGCAACCTTGCCTCATACATATCATTTGCAAAATTAATACACATTTGTTTCTGTTAAAAATTTGGGGACATTGACATTGCATTATTATTCAGGTCAGAGTATAACTCTATAGAAGTAAAAATGAAAAATATGTAGGTCCTTCCCACACCCTTATTTCAGACCTATCTCATCAGGTCCCCCTTTTCACCCTGATTATTGTGATCCCTATAATTTTTAACCTTTTTTTATATATATGGACCCATACCCTTCCTGAAAACCTTATTTCCCACTTAGCCCATTAGTTTCCTCTTGTTTCCTTGATCATAGTGGTATATATTACTTATCTAATTTTTTGTCTGTGGACCCACCCCTCATCCCCTCATGGCTCCCACTCTCCAAGAATAAACCAATCAGAAACTAAATAATGACCTTATTTACCTTCAGGCCGAAGTGAATAATGACATTCTTTCCATTCATGCCAAAATGGAATACATCCAAGAACAACTAGGTAGCCACATTGATGAATTCAATTCCACCCTCGAACAATTCATGAAACAATTTTAGGATCATTCCTCCTTGGACCTACCTCTCTATATTGAAGGTGTTGACTCCAACCAGCCTCTGCAGTCTCATTCCAACTCCCTACCTTATGACCCTCATCTTTATAGAGTTGAGGTGAACAAATTTAATGGCTTAGATCTAATAGCCTGGGTCACTCATATCAAACACTACTTGTCCCTCCTTGGAATTACTGATGAGTTGACCAAACTTCATTAAAAAATTATTTTTTTGGATCCAGAATGGTGGAAATGATGGCAATGGTGTATAAATTCATGCCAAGGGTATGTTTCTTGGTCACAATTTGTTACCATGTTGTATGAATTCTTTGACATGGACACCCACCATTTAGGATATATGACTAAGTTGAAATAGTCTGGAACAATGGAAGATTTTATTATTTTCTTTTGAGCACATGGCTTTCCAAATGAACGACATGACAAAAGATTTATTTTGGGAATTGTTTATCAATTGCCTCAAGGATGAAATATGATCGCACATCATAATGGATCTCCCATAGACTTTGTTGGAAGAAATTGAATGTGACAAGGAGGCACAATAGGTCATATTGGCCTAGATAAAAAATAATTCTTTTGTTCCCCACCCTAAACCCACCATCCCTTCCCCTCAAGCCACTCCTATCAGGCTCTAAAAATTAACACGTGTGGAAATGGTTGAATTTCAACTGAACAATATTTTCAATAACTATGATGATAAATACTCTCCAAGGAACATGTGTAAATAACATAAACATTTTATGGCCATTTTAGAGGATGTTTTAGATGAAAATGTTAAGGTTTCAACTAAAGAAATGCTACCCCAAAAAGATGATCTTACGCTTCCCTCTAATCCTCCTGAAGTTGAACCATTGATTACGTTGAATTCTCTTACTAGATTTTCTACTCTCCAAACCCTCAAATTGATTGCTTACATTAAGAAACGAAAATTCATCATC
Source organism: Picea engelmannii (assembly GCA_009831015.1). Classification (NCBI taxonomy): domain Eukaryota; kingdom Viridiplantae; phylum Streptophyta; class Pinopsida; order Pinales; family Pinaceae; genus Picea; species Picea engelmannii. Next base: position 1,412,157 of record ML786575.1, on the reverse strand, counting down.
CTAGTTAATAGTGGAAGAACTCATAATTTCATTCATCACACCCTTGCCAAAGAAATCAATTGTTATATATGTGATGTCAACAATTTTCAAATCATGATTTTCAATGGTGATTCCATGAAATGTGGGGGGCATTGTGCAAATGGGTTCCTACAAATTGGTGAATGTAACCAGAAATATCACATATTTTCTAATGACATGTGTGGTTGTGATAATGTGTTTGGTGCTGAATTCTTATGCACTCTTGGCCCCATAACCATGGATTTTAAGTATTTAACCATGAAATTCTAACTTGATGACCAAAAATATAAACTCCAAGGCATTACAACAGGTTCTCTGAGATCATCAAATCCCATTGAATGGAAAAGTTACTCAACTCCCATTGCATGGAAAAGTTACTCTAAAAGGTTCATTCTGGCATCATTTCCCAACTCCATTCCATTCAAGCAGCTGAGACAACCCCAATACACCCCAAACTTCAATCTATAATTTCCCACCATCACATTATTTTCCAAAATCCCCAGGGCCTTCCTGACTCCCAAAGTGGCCATGGAAATTCCATTCCTTTAATCCTAGTTATTATTCATCCCAATGTTTTCCCTTATCATCATCCCTTTACTTAAAAAAATGAAATTGATAAAATTGTCCATGAATCATTAGAAGTGAGTGTTATCCATCCTAGTACCATCCCCTATTCTTCCCCTTTTCTCATGGTCCTCAATATGGAAGGAACTTGGCGCATCTGTCCTGATTTCCATTCCCTCAACAACTTACCATCAAGGAAAAATTTCCCATTCCCATCATAGATGACCTTATGGATGAACTTAGTGGGGATCAATATTTTACCAAAGTTGACCTTCCTTCTGGCTACCACTAGATATGTATGAAGGATGAAGACATTCCCAATACTACATTTCACAATCATGAGGGACACAATGAATTCTTGGTCATACCCTTTGGTCTCTATAATCCCACCTCCACTTTTCAAAGTCTCATGAATCATGTCTTTCATCCTTTACTCCGTCACTTTGTGTTATTTTTATCTGATGATATTCTCATCTAGAGTAAAATGTGGCTATCCCATCTCACCCATGTATATCAATTTCTCCATCTCCTCTCCGAGAATAAAATTTTCCTAAAATATTATAAAGGTTGTTTTGGTTTCTATGAATTTAAGTACTTGGGCCATATTGTTGGCAAGGATGGTGTAAGGGTGGATCCTAAGAAAATCGAATCTATGATGAATTAGCCTCTCCCTAAAACTCTTAGAATTGTTCATGGTTTCCTAGGTTTAACATGATATTATCACAAAGTTGTTCATAATTATGGAAAAATCGTGGCCCCTTCCACAACTCTCCTTAAAAAGAATTCTTTCAGTTGGACTCTAGCAGCTCACTAATCCTTTGAAGCCTTGAAAAATGCTATGTGCACTAATCCTATACGAGCCCTACCTGACTTCACCAAGACCTTTGTTTCGTAATTTGATGCATCAAGGAGAGGAATCATGGTAGTCATCATGCAAGGGGGGCGAGCTTTAGCTTTCACCAACAAATAGTTATCAAACTAACATTTGGGACAACCAATTTATGGAAAGTAAATGTTCATTATTTTTCATGCCGTGGATATTTGGTGCCCTTATTTATTGGGACAACACTTCCAAATTTAGATAGATCATCAAAGACTTAAGTACTTTTTGAAACAATGAATTTCATCCTTGGAGAAATAAAAATGGGTGACCAAGTTTTTTGGATATGATTATGAGATTCTTTACAAGAAGGGAAAAAAAAATGTGGTTGTTGATGCTCTTTCTAGGAAATATGAATAAGAAGGCTCCCCATTTTCCCTTTCATTCATTATCATTAACTGGCTTCAGGATGTTCACCAGGAATGGTTGCAAGACTCCAAAATTTCTAGCCTAATCCAAAAACTTTAACATGATCCCCGAACTACTCCAGGGTATTCTTGGCATAATGAAGAGTTTCTCTATAGAGGTCGCTTGTATTTAAGAAAATAGTCATCTCTTTAATCCAAGGTGTTCTTTGAGTTTCATGCTTCACCTACAACTAGCCATTCAGATTTTACCAAAACTTATGAACTAGTCAAATGATATTTATTCTAGGACAGTATGAAATATGAAATCCACACCTTTGTGGCCGAATGTGATACATGTCAACACAATAAGGGAGAGACTCTAAAACCTCATGGTAAACTCCAATTTCGTTTGCTTCAACCTACTACTTGGATGGATATTTCTATGGATTTAATTGATGGATTCCCAAAATTAGGAAATACGTTCATCATAATGGTGGTAGTGGATTGTCTTTCCAGATATGCTCATTTATGTGCTCTTCAACATCCTATCACAATATCCGTAGTGGCTCAATTGTTTGTGGATAATATCTTCAAACTACATGGCATGCCTCATTCTATCATTTTTTACCATGATCTCACTTTTACAAGGAATTTCTAGAAATAATTATTTAGGCTCGAGGGAACCCAATTGCATATCATCACATCCTATCGTCCCCAAACTGATGGCCAAATAGAAGTGGTCAACAAGTGTTGGGAAACATATTTTTAGGTGTTTAAAATTTGATAGACAACATCAATGGCTTCACTGGTTATCCCTAGCTAAATCGTGGTACAAAACCTCTTATCATACTACCACTCACATGACTCCCTTTGAAGTAGTCTATAGACAAAAGCCACCATCATTTCTCTGATGTACATGCCCGTTGTCTCCAAGGTTCAAGAGGTTGACCAAAATCGTATAGTTCACATGACCGATCTCCATAATATAAAATAAAATTTGGTCATCGCTCAAAACTACGTGAAGCAACAGAAAGATCAAGGTCATTTTGAACGTCAATTTCCTTAAGGGGACTGGGTTTTTATTCATATACAACCATACAATAATATTTCACTCAAATCCCAATAGTTTCAGAAAATTGCCCCAAAATGTTATGGTCCTTAAACTATTCTTAAACGTGTGGGGCCAGTTGCCTATAAATTAGCTTTACCTAGTCACTCCAAGCTACATCTTGTTTTTCATGTCTCATGCTTGAAGAAATTGATTGGCACCAAGTGCCACACCCGTACCAACCTACCAGAGTTGAATGAATAAGGTTCCATTTGGTTGCAACCACAAGATGTATTGGACAAGCGAGAGCATTGTCTCCATCAGTGCACCATCCATGATTTTTTGGTTCAATGGAAGGATACTCCAATAGAAGGTTCCACCTAGGAGTTTTCTACCATTATAAAACATTTTCATCATATTAAGACTTGAGTACAAGGCTCTTTTTCAAGGGTGAGGGTATGTTTGGGACCTAACCTCCCTAATCCTTCATGTAGATAGAATAATAAATTTTCCATTTATTAAAGGTCAACATTAGTTAATAAGGTCGATTTAATAAATGTGAAAAATTTGTTGATACTAAGAGGGGGGGTGAATCAATTTCAATTATAATTTATCACCTTTCAAAACATTTAACTTTTCAATAAAATAAATGCATCCCAATATACACTAAAGAGAAGGAGAATAAGTGCACAATGCACACCAAATTTAATGTGGAAATAAACCGCAAAATGATTTTATTATATAATAACAAGATTACATTCATACAAAGCTATGACTTCAAATATTATCCATCTCTAAATAGAGGGGGTCACTAACCCCATGATTTATAGGAACCAACTTGAAGGAAGGTACAAGTCTCTAGATTCTCTAGTTCCAACTCGAAGGAGACTCCAACACCCTTTCCTTGCCCCTTCCTTCCACCGTCAAATATGTATATAAAAGAATCAACATGTCACTGTCACTATCTCTTTCACTATCATTGATACATCGTCATCATTAAATTGGGTCCACATAGAGATCCTGGTTCTACATGGGTCCACATACAAAACCCAACAACCACATAAAAACATGTGCCAATCATGTGCCAAAATATCCAAATATGAGCCTCACAAACTAGGTCCACATAGAGATCCTAGCTCCACATGGGTCCACATATAAACACCAACAACCTCATGACAACATCATGGAAACATGACAACCTCATAACATAGCATACAACAACACCACGACCTTACGGAAACATCACAACCTTGTAACATACATTGAGAATAAGAAATACCTTAAGAGAATCCTTTAGACTTCTCTTGCACACCAAAAGACACCCCAAACACCTTGTGTGCACCCCAAACTTGATATCTTTCTTGGTTTCCATAAAAAGTAAAAATTCTATCTTGCATTTATAGTAATTTTGTCCCCAAAAATTAGCCTACAATAAAAATTATACAATCTGATGGCTACTTACCAGAACAAGAGTAATCCGAGAAGTGCTCCAAGTCACTATACCACTGCATAGAGTAAGGTCATGAAATAGAAGAATAAAACAATACTCTACTCAGAGTAGGTTTACACAAAAACGATAATGGACCTCGGTTGCGCCCTAGGATACCCATATTGAATGTGGTGAGTATAACGAGGAATTGTGCCATGTGACAGTAGCAATGTGGTGTGTTTGGGTTAGATGAGGGAACCTGGTGACTCTCGTTTTATCATCCACTCCATTTAATGGCCAATCAGAGATTTAATTCTGTCTGTGAACACATCGAGTCCCTTTTAATATATTTATCCACGAGGACAAGTCTAGAACTCCTCAAACCCGTCATTTCCTAGTCTAGTTAGTGCCGGTGGTTGGACTTAGTTAAGTATGATAAGGATCAATCTACTGCCAGCTTAGTGTTCGTTTCCAACTAGGAGTTCTATTGGGTTACGAAGGCTCTTAGTTGACCGAAGAAAATTCCTCCAATTCTGTGGTCACCTATGTAAAATCCAACCCAATAAACCCAACAATAAAGCAAGGATTATGTTTACCCTTTTTATGTTGATAAAGTTCCTCGGGGTCCTGCAGTTCAAGTAGGCATGCGCAGGCGGAAGTGGGTGTTAAAGTGGAGGCTGAAATCTTAATTCATATCCCTATGTCTATTCCCTTTTTACTACAATATAACCATTTAAACCCTTACCAAAGTGAGTATAACTTAAATAAAAGTTGAAGAGTAAACACTAGACTATGGTTCTGTAATATTAGGAAATAAATTTGAATACACCGAGTAGCATAGTTTTAAAATAGGTTATTCAACTTATTTTAAATCTAACATACATACTTAGAACTTAATGTACTTAGAAAAAAAAATTAAGGACAAAATTGGGGTTTATTATAGATGTTGACATGGTGGGGAGGTGGGACACGTGTCACCCAAGTTTGATATGCTTTGGGGTGATTTTGGTGGGTTTCACCTATCCATTTGATATCCATAGATTGGATGTCACAGTTCTCTGCTAGAGGGATGTCACGACATCTAGTCAGGATTCCTAAATGCTTGACGACAGATTCAAATTGTTGATCAGTCTCACTTAAAAAAAGGGTCCTAATGGATTTGGATCATCCATTGCAAGGACACATTTGGATTTTTGTAGGATAGGACTTAAATGAGAATACAAGAACATGGATGTGAGGAAAAATAATGACCTTTGAACAGAGTAATGGGAGATCGATCGAGGACCATTGATTTTTCCATGTTCCAAAGAGAAAATTGGCTAAGGCATGAAACATTTTAGGATGGAGCCACCGGGGACATGTGTCACCTTCTTATTCTCCCATATTGTTACTAACGTGGTGGATAGAGGGAAATATGTCACCCATATTTGAGTATTTTACCCCTTCATGTGGTGGGCTTCGCATGTCCATGTGGTATATTTGGATTGGACCCCACACCACCCTATTGGCTGGATGATGTGACACCTGGCCAAAATTTTTGGTGTTTTAGATCAGATTTGGACTGTCGATGGGGGGAACACTTATTTAAATATTTATTTTTGATCGAAGGATCCTCCTTCGAGTGCTTGAGGCTTGGATCCAAATGTGACTTCGAAGAGGGTACCCGAAAACTATATATTGACCATCGATATTGGCAAAGTGTGCACGATAATATCTTAGCCATTGGTCTTTCGATGTATGAAGAATTCTTATTTCTACACTCTTAGGCCGTGGTATTGTGATAAGCCCCGTAGACTATAAAATTAGCGTATTTTTGGTTGCACAAGCCCTTTTTTCCTATGCTAAGCCATTTTGGGATTCTATAATCCCCTTTTTGACTGTGACAATCTTTTGAGGGATTAATTTCTCGTTATACATACCAAGGCATGGATTTTCTTGTTTTAGAGGTTCTTGACATTGACTTTTTGTTGCTAGATCATCTGATCTCAACCTTATAACCTCATCTATCCTTCATTTGATTGCAGGAACAAATAAAATACTAACACATGCAGCCATTCCTAATGGAAATCAACTACTCTTAATATAAAAGAGAATATAGTTTTTCGAATTTTATTATTCTGCAACTATTTCTTCCTTCCCGATTCTATGGTCATTTCTTTTTCCAAATATATTTTGGAATAAGACCCTATGGTTGGTAGTATGAAAATATCTTCAAAATGAAAATTTATTAGTGGAGAAGGAGACATTGTGGAGTTGAAGTGCTCATCAAAATGAAAAACTCAATGAAATAATAAATATCTATAAATAGGATAAAATAACCCACATGCCTTCATATTATCATATTAACCAACAAATATTAGTTGTTGTCTCTTCCTCTACATAGCTTTACATATTTCATCTAGACTTCAGACCCACGTTGAACTACCAAATACTCTAAAAGAAGAGACATTGGTTTGAACATGGCTCCAAGATTCATTTGAAGTAATTTGCAACACTTCCTTACAAGGCATACGACTTTGAATGTAATTGCAACAATTGACTATGTCATCCTAGAAACAAGGTTCCATGTTCTTGGAAAAAAATATGTAGTTTTCCATCTCTTTCAATGTCCAATTCTTTTTTTGAATAACAACATTTTACTAAGGGGTTTAGGGAATAGAGTGTTAAAGTCGAATTCCATCTTCTCTACAAAAATATCCTTGAAGGCGTGATTGATATACTCCACCCCATTATCAATGCATGGTTTCTGGACAAAAGGAGAGGTATGCTTGTCAACAAAATACTTGAAGGTATTAAAAGTAGCAAAAACTTCACCATTATAATTAAACTAATTACAACCAAGAGAAATGCGATAATTAATAAATAAAAGCGAGTGAATACTGAGCCCATAAAAATGAATGAGTTAGAAATGACATGAGATCACTATGTACCAACTCAAGTGGTGCACATACATGAACTTAATGTTAGGAGATAAATCTTTATGTTGTTTTCCAAGAACAAAACCTGACAAACTCCACTAGTAAAAGAATATTTATGAAGACCAATAACCAATTTTTTTGTGTCCAACTACTTCAAATACATATAGCTTGGATGACCAAATCTTTCATTAAAAATTATACAAAAATAATCAACATGTGAAATTAAAATGGAACCAAAGGAAGGATAAAACAAAGTAAACCTATACAATTGAGAGCTATGATAACATCTTCAAGAAGGAACATTAATATCTAGATTCTCTAGTTCTTGAATGGCTACATCATCATGAAAAAACTCTATTGTTTTACTATTACCAAAATGCAAAACATAATAAATATAAAGTAGATTGGTAGATATTTCAAGAACAAAGAAAATATCATTCATGCACCCAACATATAACTACATGCTTCATTATCCTAAGACATGAATTTTTGTAGAGATTGTGATTGTGACATGTTAAATCCTACAATTATTTGTGGAAGGTAGAAACTCATGAGAATGAGTAATATGATGTGATGAAACACAATGAAGTATATAGTTGTAGGAAGATGCATATAAATATTGAGTAGACAAATCATGCCCTTTACTATATGGGGAAGATGAGGAAGGTTTGTGTACTAGAATGATATATTTTAGCAAGACTTCATTCAAAGTTTGTAGTTTCAACCAACATTTGGATTCAACATGCCAAAATATGGTCAAGTTACTCGAGTTACTCGACCTGGAAGATGGAGGAAAAACATTTTGTTTTTTTGTGATGTTTGTAGGGAGACTCACTAGGTTGAGAAAAATATTTCTTTGTTTATCTTGTTTTTTGTGCTTACCTTTGGAGGTATTAGCTACATGAACCAACAATATAATCTAATTACATAAGCTTATATTGTTCCCTTTTAGGAAGCTCACATAAAATCTCAAAAGAGTAGGTTTTAAAGTCATGTCCAAGTGCATCCATAGTAAAGTAAATTATAGAAAAAAATACCAATAAAGGAGCTTTTACCTTAGATATAATAAAGAAAATCCACTCTTGATCTAATTTTTTTTCTCCAAACCCATTCACTTCTGCCAATATAAACCTAATTTTGACAAGGTAATATTCAATAGAAACATGCTCATCAAGTACAAGTGATTAAAATTATCCTTCCAATTGTGATGATTGAAATTCATTGTCACTACCAAATAAAGGAGCCAAGTTGTCCCAAATTTATATCGGAGTTTTAAATTCAATAGTACGAAACAACAAAATATCTTAAGAATTAAATCCAATCAAACCCATGTCTTCAACAAGTTTGTTTCATTAAGTAAATCTCTCAACTTGCTTGGTAAGCACTAGTTGAGCCTCAACTGATATTTTCCAAAACCCTTTAGGATGCAACAATTGTTGCATATTGATTTTCTATATGTGATAATTATGGGGATTTAGGAGCTCACTAGTATTTTATTCCACCATTTTTCCAATAGAAAATACAAAAAGAACACTAGATATGTATCTCTTCAATGCCAACTTTGTTTTGAGATAACTCAAACAATGATAACAACACATTATTGGTGATAATCACATTCCAATCGGCCAAATTTCCATGAAATCAAAAAGTATTTAACCTTTTTTTTAGTTATTGTTTTTTCTCTCTCTCTCTCCCTCTCTCCATCTCTCTATATATAATCAAATAAAAAATTCACAAAAAAAAGACTAAATAGGAAATGTAATATCATACAAATAAAAAATGTTCTTTATGAGGGAGGCCTCATGCATACTAGTAATGTGAGATATGACATATAAATAATGTAGCTGCACAACATCAGTCACAAAGTTAGTGCGAGTGAAACTTGAATTTCAATCACTCTGTCGCTTTGATTTGAAGTATTTTGCAACTAGATTCTAGTGCTTGAGTTTTTAATTTTGTACAAGATGATTGTTGTTTAATAGGGAGACTTACCAATGAAATATGAATTACCCATATAACAATTAATGCAGAAGAAAAAAACAACTTTAAATCATACCAAAATTAGTGTAGAATAGTTGAACTTGATAATTAACCAAAAATTGTTGGTATATGTGAATGTGAGAAGGAAGAAACCCAATACACTTATGAGATTGAACTCCTCAATATCTACAACCTCCATTTAGCATTGTCTAGAATGAATATGGATATAGTAAGATGCTCATTGTTCAATATGTGAAAATACAAAAGGAATGAGATAGAGAATTAATGAATTGGGATCTTGATATCTACTTCACTTAGAAAAAAGCATCGAAATTGGTTGAGTAAATTCATAAATTTGGACACTCAATCCTTAATGTCGTATGTAGAGGAGGCTATCTTAATTGATATGAAGATAAACAATGGCACTATCTAGGACAATAAAGGAACATAGGGCAACTTTCTCCTCTTCTATTTTATCTGACTTGGATCTTGAAGATATGATCTAGATCTTGAAGTTCAGATAGCTTGAAAATATCTCTTAAAAAAATGAGAAGTTATTTTCATAGAATTTGTTGATACCATGATATATTTAAAAGAATATCTTATAAAAACAAGATATCACAAAAAAACAAAAAACCTTATACAAGACAAAATGAAAATGATTTGTTAGATTTGTTGTAATTAAATACAAGACAATGTCTTGTATATAACAATGGAAGAGGTATATTATTCACAAAGAGGTATGTGTCACACCTTGGATGATAAGGATGTCTACACGAGTATACAACTAACACTAGTTGGCTACATTGTAAAAGAACACTAACAACTATAACTTGAATTCTGAGTAGACCATGTGATCATTCCCCCTATTTAGTTACAACATAAGAGGGAGGGTGTGATCCCTCTGTCTCCTTCTCTAGAGAGAAGGAACAAAAATCCGGGACATTATTTTCCTTGTGGGAGGAGTTAGGGGCTACAGTGACCTGATTGACACATAATCCTTCTATGTGGATGCATTGGCATGAACATTTCATTGATTTATACATGCCACTTAAGTCCATTCCATTGCAATGTCATGGTTCTAGGTACTACACTTTGTTAGGAGGTTGATGGTGGTGGGGTTTGTTGTGTATCAAGCTAATTCATTCATGAACATTTCAATGGGACTCCTAGCTAAAAGAAGTGAATCGTTTCTAAAACAAAAATATCAAGTGCATATAATAACTCATCTCTTCTAACTTATAAATATAATTGTCAAAAAGAGGAAGGAAGGAGAACAACCATGTCCCAACCATATCTTACAATTAATTTCTTTGAATTAGTCCTAGTAGACTGTTTTAATATCGAATAGCTAAATTTGATATATGGTACTTTGAGAAAAAAAAATGATAAAGTTTTAAATGGTCAAATTGGTATCTAAACCTTAACAAGAAAATGATAAAAATGAAATTCTCTTAAATCTCCTTAGTTTTGATAACTCCAGAAGTTATGTAAATTGATATTATAAAGATTCTGAAAATTTATAATTCCTTTTTAAATAATTTGTTTTTTCTCTACCCTCTATATATTATAAAGATAGCAAGATCTTTCATCATGGTCCATGCTAAGATTTTTCCAATCCATTTCACTATGTAAATCATAAAACATCGTTTTGTATTTTAACATTATTAATTGTTTTCTTTAAATTAACTATAACAAAAAGATATCTTTAATTTTATTAAATAAAACTTATTAAATCCATTTTATTTTGAAATATTTATTTAAAATATTTATGATTATAAAATATATAAAAAA
>ML786575.1:1340721-1401156 GCA_009831015.1 Picea engelmannii | reverse complement strand
TATATATATATATATATATATATATATATATATAATTAAAAAACATTCATTCTAAAAATATTAACTAACTAATAAAATTTTATAAATAATTTAAATAATTTAAAATGTTACTATTAATTACCGAGTATATTTTAAAAAATGGCCATATGCGTAACCTTCGTTTCCCAATAAGAAAATCTTCAACCTAACCATCACCATAAGAATAGCTGGAACCTCCATTGTAAAGAAGAATTTCATTCATTCTTCCTCCATTTGTTATTACCATTATTAACTTTAGATGTTATCGATCCTATCAAAATTTAAGTTTATTTGAAGTCATGTGTCGGTGGTCAAAGATGTCTAAGCGAGACGTGGATTATGAAGTCTCATAAGCCTCATTTAGCACTGTGGTCATATCTGCAGATATATATGAGAATATATCGTCATTAATGAACATTGATATACATGAAAATATATATAGTTATTATGGTTGGAATTTGAATATAGTTTAAATGTTATAAGAAATGATTTTTTTTTTTTATATTTTTTTGGAGATTTTTGTTTAAAATTTAGCAAGAAATGGTTACATTTGTAGATTTGAGTGATTATTTATGTGAAATCAAAATGTTCTAGTGTTTTTTCAACATGTTCAATCCATTTTTTCTTTAGAAATGGATTTTAAATAACAAAAAATTCCGATTCCGTGTAGATTTATGTCGTGAGATTCTGGCGAAAAAATCCATTTCTTAGAACAGTCACACAACGTCCATCTTAATCCGTCAAACAATTTTTTTTTATGTTTTAGGTTTACATATTACTCTTCAAAAGACGTTACGTCTAAAAGTGTGACCTTCAACAATGAAGTTTTGATAAGAAACTAACTGTTCAATACTGAAGTGTATGGTAAAAATTCTAGTTGGTGATCCCATTTTTGCAAGGATGTACCTATTTCTATAGATGTAGAGAGCATTAGATGCCTCCTCCCTACCTAGTAATTATAATTGTCCTCAAGGTGCCTCCACTTCTACACAACTTTCACACCAAAGAATCCATCAACAGCTTGAAGAGTAACTTTTATAGTTATTTCAGGTCCCTCAAGTTATCTAACAAAACACGATTATATACACTTTATTTCGATTACATTTAATGGAACAATTTTCCACCTGGAATTTTTTTTGTTGTATTGAGGGAACTAAAAAGGTTTATCATATGGAAAACAAATAAAGAAGAACACATCAACATACAAGAAAAGAACCACCACTAAAGTCTTCTCCCAAATTTAAAATCCAACCCTACACTCCATTGCTTCCAGCATGAAAGTTTCGAGTGGTGTTTAAAGATCAAGTAAAATAAACGTCGCAAGGGTGACAGTAAATCTAACCCGACATACTTAAAAAATACCTTTAATTAAATATTTTTCAGTTGTTTAAAGAAAAAAAAGACCTCTAAAAGGGATCAAAATCGACATCAACATTCATTTATAAACTTTTCATTTATCTCCTTACCTACCACTCCTACCAGAATAGACTATGAAATTGACATTTCATATTATTATAACTTGTCATAAATACATTATCTCGATTTTGTTGTCTCTTGTAGGAGACAACGATGAAATTTCAACTGTGGCCATGACATGCAAATGTGTTGCTTCTTAATAAATAGTGGGCTAAAAGTTCACACATATGGACTCATGGTAAAATAATTAAAATTTAATCAATTGTTTATTTTATAAAATTTATTTAATTTAAGTAATAATAATAATCTAATTTGAAGGTCATGATCAAGTTAGACACTAAATTAGTGTATGAGACACCCTTTTTTGTAGGACAAGGGACCCCCTCCTCACAAGTATTAATTGTTAAAGTCTATGAAGGTATACATACCCTACCCTCCTATGGATTAGAACTTGATATTTCTTAATATGAAACACATGTCATTAAACATTAGGCCCACTGAAACTGTATATAGTGGTGGTTTCATGACAATATTCTAATTGACATTAATATTTCCTTCTTTCATGTTTTAAGAGGAATAAAAATAAAATTCAAATTCAAATCTCTTATGCTTAGACTAATCTATGTTGGTGTACTCTATATTTATATGATTAATTTTGTACAAAATTTAGATGTTATATGTGATTTACAAATGGGAAAGGCATTGAAATCTCTTCAATATTCGACTAGAAATTGTGCATCTCTTCTTTCATGAAAACATGAAAATCACATAATTGTTGAAGTGAGTTATGGTGATGATTTTAAATATAATTAGAAGTAATAAATACATTCATTAATATTACTTATAAGTACTTAATATCTTGGTATATTAATCTCAATTAATATCTTTTAATTTCTACTACCTAAACCATTCTAGCTTTTTAAAATTTGTTTAAAAATGGTGCAATTAAATAATTATTTGAAAATGAGAATCTACTTTAATAACGACTTTTCAATAGTATTATATTTCCTTTTCCCATCACTTCAATATTCCCATTCAATAGACTCTGCCCCAAAAACTTAACTTCACATCCATTTCCTCCATCTCGTACAATCTAGAAAGCCCACTTTTGTAATAATAATAATAATTTAATTTTAAGGTGTATGAGACCCCCTTATTTGTGGTACAAGGGATCCTCCTTTGAACAAAAATTTAGTCTCTAAAGTCTATAGAGGTGTACATACCCTACCCCCCTCTATATTTGAACCTACGACCTCATAAAAGGAAACACGTGTTCTTAACCATTAAGATCCCGAACAATAGACTTATTTTTTTATGAAACACTTGAAATTTATATTCAAATACCATGGATGCAATATCAAGAAAACGTTTTAAATACACTATAGATGTTAACTCGAATCGACACCTAGAAATCGTTAAAGATTTTGACAAGATAACCTCAGTCGACACCAATAACACATCCAAACACACATACTAACACTTTAAGCTTCAATTTTATTAAATAAAATTTGTTCACTAAATTAATATTTTATCCCCATGGTTGAAGTCTGTGATGGAGGGTACTCTTAAAAAACTCCTTTATGTGTTCCAAAGTCACAAAAAAGTTATATACTTTGATATAGTTTATATTGATATGAGATAAACTATAAACTCCAATTTGATTAATATAATCCTCTAAAACATTTATAAAATTTTCAATTCGGTAAATAGAATAATAAAAATGACAAGTAAACTTTCAATTTATGTTAAAATAATTATAAAAGAGAAAAAGGTGTTAGTATTGTTAAAGTTAATGGGGTTAAATATATATCCATGTGTACTATTTTTAGTATGATTTTTTTATCTGTTTTTAGTTAGAACATGTTGATTGATCATTATTTAATTCCCAAAATGTTTTGGTGACTTTAAATTGATTTGTGATTTAAAAAACAAAAATATCGTGTCTAAACATTAATAAGATGAAAATTTGTATTTCTTTATTTAAAATTTTGTAATATTTTTTTTTTTTTCAAATAGAAAAAATTGATTCAAATTTATATTAGAGTATAAATTTGTTTACATAACAAATTGTTTCTGGACAAGTTCTCATGCGAGCCTCGATACAAAAAACTAGTAAACCATTCAAGAGAATAACAATAACACTCTATACCTAAACTCAAAGATACCTACAGAAAAATGAGAAAAGGATAAATCTTGGATATCACAGACAAAAATACAAAATTCTACTATTCATTTTGCCCCCTATGCTGGAGATGGTTCAAAAAAGTTAAGATTTGTGTGTTGAATTTCGGTCCGATTTTCCCAAAGAAAATAAGACTGTGCCTGCATGTTCCTTGAGTGGCTTCTTTGAGAGAAAGTCCACCTCTTTGTTGTGATCCTTGAAGATGTGCTGGAAATTTACATCTTTGAAGGTAGTCTCCAGCGCTTTTTTTTGTTTGTTTCCAGCCCTCCATGTTTACCACAAGAAGTTGACCATATTGATTTATCCAATCAATTATAACCTTTGAGTCTCCCAATACTAGAAGTTTTTCAGTCAACCAAATGACTGCCAGAGTGAGTGTAGCCCATAATCCCAAGAGCTTGGCCTTTGTGTTTGTGTCGGCTAGCAGTTTATGTACCCTTTTAAAACCTTTCTTGAACTAAACTTTATGATGCCCACTGCACCACAAACACTGATCATTTGAATGGGCTACACCATCAAAGCAAGCAATATTGAAGCCTTCAAACGTCCAAAAATTTTAAGTTTTGATTTGTTTAACTAGTAATTTTGAAGGCTACCAGAAGTAGGATCCCAAATTCCTTTGGAGTACTGCGATAGGAGAGGGGATTCGCTCCTCAAATATAGTGTGGTTCCTCTCTAATCACATGTGCCAACACAACATCCCTACGATACTAAGGGGTGTTTTGTAAATTGTTGACTAATTGTTAAAGTAGTCTGTGATAATGTGGCCTTCCCATTTTAAATATAAATGATAGAGAGAAAAAACACGATTCCATACCTCCTTTGTGAAGGGGAAATGGATGAATATATGGTCGATGTATTCAATATTACAGTTTCAAAGTTGACAGATCCCTGGGCCCTCCTAGCCTTTTTTCTGAAGCGAGTCCCAACTGAGCACCTTGTGATTTATAGCCAGCTACAAAAAAATCTTTATTTTAAGTTGAATCTTCCATTTCCATAGATTTTTTAACCATCCATTGGTGAATGGGATGTCCATAGAATTTATGAGTGCATTGTATATGTTCTTGACTAATATGCTTCTAGAGGAGTCACCCCCTGTCCACATCAGGGAATTCGCCTTGTTCCTGAGAAGGATGCTTGCACCTCTTAAAGTCGTGCAGTAAGAGTTCTACTATGTTGCTAATTCACCCGTGAGGCTGAGTGCATTAGTGTTTTTCCAAATATCTGGAAAGGAAACCATGCTAGAAGGGTCACACAATTGAGCTAAAAATGTAATATTAATTCTATTTAGATGAGAAATCATGGTGGTTGATTGGAGGGAATGGTCCTCCGGGCCAATTAATTTTTCCATGCCAATTAAAATTTGTTGACCCGATCTCGGGCTCCATTGTATCCAGTGAAGAAGCGCAGGGATATTGCTTGTGAGGCCAGACCAACAACCTCCCTGATCCTTTGGCATTGACAGTAGATCCCATCTACAGAGGTGGAACTGATGTTTATCAGTATTTCCTTTCCATAAAAGATCGAACATCAGTTTACGGATTTGACTTAGAATTTTGCGTGGGGTACGCTCCAAGGTCATCCAGAAGATGGATTGGTTTTCTAGTACTTGTTTTACCAATATAATTCAACTTCCCAGTGATAGCCAATTGTTACACCAGATCCCAATTTTCTTTTCTAGTTTTTCCACAAGCCAATGCCAGTGAGAAAGTTTTGAGGAACCTGGATTTAGATAGTATCTAAGATACTTGAAGTGTGAGTTTAGTTCGACAAAGGAGAAAGGAGTAGCCATCTTGAAAGGAATGAGGTCTACCTCTTCTAAACCCTAGTAGTGAACAATTGCTTTTGAAATGTTTATGCTCAGCCCAAAAACCAAAGAAAATAATTGTGGGATCTCATATATCGTTGTCCACTCTGCCATATTAGCCTTTGAAAAAATTAGTACATCATCTACAAACATAATATGAATGATATTTAAAAAATTTGTAACCTTTATAACTAAAATTTCTCCTTCGGATATGATCTTTTTAAATAGAAGGGTGAGTCCCTGCATGATTAGAATAAATAAATACAGAAAAAGTGGACAACCCTGCCAAAGCCCCCTTTCACTCTTGAAAAAGTCCGCCACCTCATCATTTATTAGCACAACAAAACTAGCGCTAGTAACGCAGTTGATGATCCAATCAGTCAAGTGTGTGCCAAACCCTGTAGTGAGTAAAATAAGTTTTAGGTACTCCCAGTCAACACTATCATAGGCTTTTTTAAATCCATTTTCATCACCAATGACTTAATGCTCTTTTTTTTTAATCCTATGTAGACTTTTGTGTGCAAAGGCATCTTGACAAGATTGGCTTGATCCTATTTGCAATGACTTTTGCAATCACTTTGTAGATCAGATTGCATAAGGAAATTAGCCGAAAATCTTCAAAAGAGAGAGGCTTATTCTCTTTTGAAATAAGTGCTAGAAATGTCGAATTTATGCCCCCACAAAAATGGCATTTTCTTCTAAAGAGATTTTAAATTTCAATTATTACGATTAAAATTGAAAAATGAAATTGGAATTTAAGTAGATGAGGATGATTAATCCATTTTTATTTTTGAATTTGATGTCTCCTCGCAATAATTTAGAAAGTTTATTATCTATAGATCATGAAAAAATAAGAGGATTTTCCAAAAAACTTTGAATGTTTTTTTATTAAATATTTAATTGAACTCTATATAAATAATAAAAATATTTAACTTCCTTTATAAATAATAAAAATACAGGTAAAGAGATTCGGGATTCGGAATTAGGGTTTTTGTATGTGAGAGGAGTAAAAAATCTCCTCCTAAGAACGAACGAAAGATAGAACACTGTCCTCTCATCCACAATAAAGAACCTGTAAAACCGTGGAGTTTTACAGCAGAGAGAAGTGTATGTATTCATCAAAGAAGTGAGATGGTTTCTTAATTGTGCCGATAATGAGCCACTTATTAGTCAAAACACGGTAACCATAAATCTTATCAGGTATTGGGTCTTGGAGCAAGTCAGGTCCCCGACAACTGTGACAAAGACCCACGATGCTCTATATGTATATAAACCTTTCAATTATCTCATTACCTACATGATGGAAATTTTTGTCCATCGAATTCCAACCCTGGTCACTTAGCCCGAATGTGTTGTTTATTAATAAATAGTGAGAAATGTGTTGTTTATTAATAAATAGTGGTTATTGTATTGTTTTTAGTGGTTGTTATGTCCTTGTTTATTATTAATAAATAGTGGGTTAAAAAGTTTATATAGGTTAAATATCAATATAAATATATAAGTAAATCTTTTAGTTATCTCATTATCTACATGACGATCATTTTTGTCCATCAAATTCCAACCATTCCAACCTAGTTACTTAGTCTATATATATATATATATATATAAACCTTTCAGTTATCTCATTACCTACATGACAGTCAATCGAAATCCAACCTAGTCACCTAGCCTAGCTCAAATGTGTTGTTTATTAATAAATAGTGGGTTAAAAATTTATATAGGTGAAAGATAAATATTTAAAATTAATAATTTATATAAAGAATTTAGCATTAATAAATATATTGGAAAAAACAAAATAATTAAAATTTAATGAATTGTTTATTTTATAAATTTAATTTAATTTAAATAATAATAATTCAATTTTAAGGGTATATGTTATTTTTCTATAGATTTGAACTTATAATAACTTAAGCGGAAGTACATATTCTTAACCATTAGATATATTCATTCTGGGTATGTGACATTATTCTAATTGACATCAATCTTTCTTTTTATCATTGAAATTCAAACATGTTGATGCTTAGACTGATCTATGTTTGAGAACTCTATATTTACAGTATTAATTTTGTATAAAATTTACATGCTATATGTTATAAACAAATGAGAAACATATTGAGATCTATAAATTGCACATCCCTTCTTTCATGAAAATATGAAGACACTTGCTGAAAAATGAGTTATGGTAACCATTTTAACTATATTTAGAAATAATAAATACATTTATTTATATTACTTATAAGCGCTTAACATCTTGATATATTAATCTCAATTATTCTCTTTTAATTTTACTACTTTAACCATTCCATTTTGTTTAGACATTTGTTTTAAAAGGGTGCAATAATTATTTCTATTTTTTTTTAGACATTTGTTTAAAAATGGTGAAATTATTTTTTGTGATGAGAATCTACTGTAATAAGGAATTTTCAATAGTGTTACATTACTTTTTTCCATCACTTTCAGATTATCATTCACTAGTTGAAGGAGCATGCTCAAAGTACTCCTCGCCCAGTCTGCATAAAATTGACGTTGTCTAGCTGTTTTAGGAAATAGTTTTTTCCACCGTAATCCAACGATATAGAATCACTATTTTTTGTTGTTCAAAATATATCTCTAAATGCAGAAATGGATTCAACAGGCTGAAAAACCTGAGGGCACTTGGATTATACAAAAATAATCACTCAAATCTACGAATCTAACAATTTCTCGCCGGATTTCACGCAAATATACCAGGAAAAAATCATCGTTTCTTAGAATATTTATCCTAAGGCCATAAAATTAACCCCATAAAATTAACCCAACATTTGTGTCCTCAATCTCCTACAACCTAGAAATCCCACTTTTATAATAATAATATTCGAATTTTAAGGTAAGGTGACGTTCAAGCACCCCGGATGGGGTGCCAGGCATCAAAGAAGGGGCATGTGGAGACGTGCAGGGAGGGGATATTTATGGTGGCCAAACACCCTCACACCATTTATAGTTATGAGGGCTCTCACCTCAGTGAGCCTCCAGCTATTGACAGGGCCTCTCACGTGCGAGAACATGCCGACTAGCTAGAGCATTAAGCTCTCAACTTTAACGGATGCAACGACCGTTTGTGTTGTTATCCACCTTTTCGGAACCCTTACGATGTATTTGTGGCTCACCGAGCCGAGAAAGAACAGGAGCAAAGGAGACATACTGGCACTGGTCCTCATTTTCATTATGCCATGAGCTAGAGGAAGACATAAGCGATTTGAATGACCTGTAGTTTTGGATAAGAGGAAGAGACGCAAAGAGACCACAACAATAGACTCGGCCCCCAGAACTTATGTCGAGGAAATTCTGACCATGGAGCTCCACCATGACTTCTCTGAAAGTCGAATGTTTACGGTTCTGGATAATTGGAACCTCCCGGTGTGCATTGAAGCAGAAGCACCACCGCCCCGCTTGCGAGAAGCACACAATCCCAGTGATGCTCCCACTGAGGAATTCTCCACCTGCCTGGTAGAGGAAGAGTTGTTGGAAAGAAACAACGACTCGCATATGCAGGAGAAGAAGAATGGTCACCGAGAGACAGATGCTAAAAAAAATTTGTTGATCCCACCACCACTCCTTCACCTAGAGCACCTGAACTTGATCTTCGAGGTCTGCAGTATGGTGGATGATCAAATCTTCAGGGTTGTCTATGTTAGACAATGCTTGGACATGTTGTATGTAGCTTACTCCAATGCCACACCATGGCTACAATGCCCCACTTGTGCTCAGCTCTATGTCATTCCTGTCAGCAGTGGCAAGGTGTTGGATGACTGCGAGGACTTCGGTGAATAGGTTCTTTTGTTCAACATTTTCTCCAACTCCCTTTTTTTTATGTTTATAAGAGTTGTAGCTCTTTTAGTTAATAGCCTTGTTAGCATTAGCATAGACCTTACTAAACTACTGTTGACAATGGACATGCACCCTGGTTTCCTTCGGGCAAGGTGGTGAAATGAGTTTTTTGAATTTGCATGCTATTTTGGACAGGCCAGCTCTCTCAGTTTCCTCCACAAGCGGGATAGCTGGCACTACATGTCATGGTGTATTTTATTTTTTGAAGTTTTAATATAACATGATTCGCCTTTTTACTTAAAAAAAAAAGGCGGCATTCAAGCGGTGTATTCCTAACAACAATTTGACTACTAAAGTAAGAGCCTAAAGAGTGGACTTATTTTTTTATCAAACACTTGGAATTTATCCTCAAATACTATGAATGCAATATCAAGATAAATTTTTAAATACACTAAAGATGTTTTCTCTAATCCATCCAAACTCTATCGAGAATCATTAGTATAGATCAACTAGAAATCGTTAAAGATTTTGAAAACATGATCTAGCTCAACAACACATACAAACACTTTAGGGTTCAATTTTATTAAATATAATTTATTTATTAATTTAATATGTAATGGAGTATACTCTTAAGACACTGAGTTATATGAAGTCACAGTTTGAAACCTCATATTACTTTGTGTTCCTATTCTCGAGGTACTAGTTCCCAACTAATTCTTAATTTCGACGAGTCATAAAATATAAATTAGATATTTTATATTGATGTGCCCACTAGCTGTTGATTTTAGGAGTCACAAAAAAAAATTGTATACTTTATATTGATATAGGATAAACGATAAACTCCAATTTTATTGATATAATCATTCCAAAACTTTATAAAATTTTCATTTATTAAATAAATAATAAAAATGAGAAAAAAATAATTATAAAGGAGAAAAAAATGTCCATATTACTAAAGTTAACTAAGTCAAGTGTATTACTTTATGTTTTTAATTAAAACATGTCAATTGATCATTATTCATTTTTCAATATTTTGATTACTTTAAATTGAATTGTAATTTTACAAAAAAATATGATATTTAAAAAAATAATAATTCTTTATTTAAAATATTATAAGATTTATTTTAAATTAAAAAATTGTAAATTTTAATTATTAGAAATAAAAAGTCAAATTAAAATTTAAGTAATTTAAGATGATTAATCCATTTTTATTTTTTAAGATAATATCTTCACATAATCACTGCTCATCGTTTACATGGCAGCCATTTAAAAAGTTTACCATCAATAAATCATGGAAAAGTAAGTACTAAATTTTCCTGGGGTTCCTTGAATTCTTTTTATTAAATATTCAATTTTCCATCATGGAAAAGTAATTACTAAATTTTCCTAGGGTTCCTTGAATTCTTTTTTATTAAATATTCAATTTTTCTATATAAATCATAAGGAAAACATAAACATTAACAGTATTTATATAATTATTAAGCATTATTAGAGTTTACGCATGTGAGAGTGAGAGAGAAAAAAAATGAGTGAGGGATAAAAAATGTCCGCGTAAGCACGAAACATAGAACACGGTCCTCCAATACACAATGAAGTGTATTGGAGTTTTACCTCTGACAGAAAGAGTTTTACCGCACAAGTATTAGAGTTTTACTTCACATAAGCGTTCACGTATCCACCCGAGAATAATATCTAACAGTTGAGGTTTTAAGGAACCTGGGGATAAGGATGGTGGCCGTGAAGAGCCACGTATGAATCAGGAAGCGCTACGCTTACCGCAGGGCGGGAGCGTTCGGGTTAGGTTTAAGGCAGGATGCGAGCTCTGGGCACAGGCTAAGATAGCTAGGGTTTCTTTTACCTGTTAGTGGTTTTGTGATAGTAAAGAACTAATTAGTGGACTACTTTCTAGATCACTTTCAGGGTCAGGAGATTTGGGGAAGTCCGAGGTTGGATGAGGTGGTGGAAGATACTTCTTATGGACAAAAATGTTACAAGTATTTTACTCTAGGTACCAAGTTAGAAATTTTACTTAGGTTCGTCTCTCATCAAAAATACCTTGTAAACTGGCAAGATCTTCGTAATGAAACGCGATAGAAAACGAGATCCCTTCCTAATAAAGATCTTCGTAATGAAACGCGATAGAAAACGAGATCCCTTCCTAATAAAAAAAAACTATGTAAACTTTCAAAACTAAGTTCTTTTAGAGGGAGAATAATCATTATGGCCAAGAGCGAACACTGTTAAATAATCATATGCTTAATACAAAAACAGTAAAAGATTTTAACCCTACATAACGAATCCGGAATGGAAATGACTTCAACGATTTCATAATTCATTAGTAAAAGTAATGAAATACATTTATTAGATCGTGCGTCTTACAACATCAAAAAACACTTCTGAACTGCAAAAACAGCGCTTGCGCTTGCACAACAACAAAAACGAGGACTATAACTAAAGCTGCTCGCCAACATTTTCTGTTTGATAGTTCGTTCGTCGATCTCTTTATTCACTGGAGGAGGAAGATTTAAATCACAAAAAATCTGGTACTTGTGACTCTCGACCTCCCTCTCTTTTGTTGGTGGAGTTTGAGTTACAACAGAAATTTCTTGGGTTCCTTACCGATAGCAAAAGGAAGTAAAAATTTAGAGGGTTCCTGTTATCTAGGGTTACCGATAGCAAAAGGATGTTGGCACTATTATCTTTATATAACTTCTTACTAATCAATTATGACTTTGTCATCAATGTTTTAAGGAAAATTAATTATCAGGCAGACATCTGAACGAGCTCCATATGGAAAAAAAACAAGCCCATTGTTGTCATTGGTATAACTGTTCTTCTTGAGATCTGAGCGTTGCTTAAGCTCAATTCCTACTTTTGGTGATGGCCACTCCATCAATCTCACATCCTTCACATTGTCCAACAAAAGTCATCTGTGATCAAGTTTGACTTATGAGGTGTTAAGCCTTTGGTTTTATTGTTCTTTAGAATGATCAAATGCAATTTTGTCACCTTGTTTATTAATGGTGAGAAATTGGTGGTGTACCGTCAAATTTAAGATTATTTTAGATCCCATAGTTATTTATTTTAGATAGAATGGGGTATAGTATACCGCAAAGTGGCTATGTAAGGAGATGTTTTTTGGTCTCCTACTTCAATGAAATACCATACCATGTTTGCATATTAAGGAGATGTTTTTTGTCTTTTGAAATATCATGTTTGCATATTAAGAATTTTTTTAATAAGGTTTGACCTTGTTATTAGGGAAGGGATGAGATACTATTTGTTTGAGTTACTAATACTTTTTAAATAATATAGATTAAGTCTATTCTCTTCACATATTTTTTTTTAGTACTAGTAGGTTTCATTAATAATTGAATATTTTTCTTATTGTTTATTAATATTAAATTTAATTAATATTCTTGTAATTATTATTAAATTTAATTTATATCCTTGTAATTATTAATGTATATTTTATTTATTGTTTAATTATGGGATTTCCATAAATTTGATATAATTTTTTTTTAATTTGATATAAGTTTTCTTTATTGTTTTTAAGTTCATTAGATTTAAAAACACAATATTTGTCAAGATTACTACTGAATTGAATGTTTGTCCAAATGTATACTTGTTAAAACTTTATATTTTTGTATTTAATTCTAAATCTCTATTTAAAAATATCATTACTTAAAAATATATTTATTTAAATGAAAGAGTATTTTATAAGAGTATTTATCACACAAAGACGTTATGCATAGAAGAATTTGATTCAAGCTTTTTTGTTTTTGTTTCCAAGAAGATAATATTTAATAATCATAATATTTATTTGAATTATTATAATGATAAAAAAATTCAATAAGGATGATACTGAGAATACTTATACCAAGTTCCTCACTATAATAATATTTCTATGAAGCCTCCTCAGGAAGAGTACTTTTACAATTTCTACCCAGTTCTTGTTCTCTTCCTTACCATCAACAACCAACCCAACATACAGATCCCCAAATTCATCATGAAGAATGTAAGTCCTCCATGGATCTTCCATGCTTTTAATCTTCTACAATGAATTTTCCATTCTCTATTCACTTAAAGTTCTGTAAAACACTCAAGAAATTGATATTTGTTAGATGATTTCATTCAAGGACTACATGTAAACTTTGCACCATTTTGTCAAAATATTTCCCTCAAATTTCTTGGACTATTTTAAAATTCCAAACTCTACTGCGCACACCCACACATTACTATATGTAAGTTTTAAACATGTGAAGTAAAGCAATGCATATAAATTCTTAAGAGAAACATAATTTAATCAATGGCTCATACACATAGTACATAGAGATTTTATACCAGAAACCCTCAACCACGAAAACCTTTCTTATATTCATTATATCGAGTTTCACCATTCACCATACAATATATATACAATGTTTTTGGGTATTCTGTAGATACCAAAACCCTAATCCATTATTCCCAGATGAATTTATAGAATCGCTAAAAATAGAAAAACCTGCCAAGAAAAAAAATTTGGGGCGCTGCGCATAACTAGGGGGAGGCATACTTGGCCCCCCCTAGGAAAGAACCCAATGAAAATGACACAAAAATCACTACTAGAGGGATCATCAGACGTAGTTGTCATATCTGGCGCACCCACAAACACACATGCAAAGAATATAACACATACCCAACATTCTCCCACTTGTTGTTTTCTTTGCATCCAGAGGTCCAAGGGATTATATAATCAACAATCCATGGGAACAATACCCATTTTTAGTGTACACTAGGAGAACTTTTCTGTTCTCACAGGATTTTTTAATGAATCTGCAACATTCTTCAAAGTGTCCACCCTTTCTAGCAACACCTTCTTTTCCTCAACCATGTCTCTCACAAAGTGATATTGAACATCAATATGCTTTGTCTTCGAATGATAAGATGGGTTCTTTGCGAGGAATATTGCACTCTAATTGTCACAATCTAATCGCACTGCCTGTTGTACTAACCCAATACCTAAACACAATCTTTGTAACCATATTGTTTCCTTTCTTGCATGACTGGATGCCATGTATTCAACTTCTGTAGTTGAGAGTACCACTACAACGAGTCTTTTCCTCATCCAAATGATTTCTCCTCCAAATAGGTTAAACACATACCCACTTTTAAACCTTCTGTGATCTAGATATCTAGCCAAGTCTGCATCAACAAAGCCATGTATGTCCAACACTCTGTCCAATCCTGGCCTTCCTTGGTAGCACAATCCATAACTGGTAGTAACACGAAGATACCTGAAGACCCTCTTTACTGATGCCCAAAGATTCTTCCTTGGTTTTGACAAATACCTGCTCAAAACTTCCACTGCATGTGCAATGTCTGGTCTAGTACAGACCATTGCATACATGAAACTGCCAACTACACTGACATATGGAACCTCAGACATGTCCTCTTTTTTTTCCTATATCTTGGGACATTGATCTGCAGATAACTTTACACATATAGGAATAGGAACCTTGAGTGGTTTATTTACATGCATATTAAACCTCTGTAATATCATCTCAACATATTTTCTCTGATTCAACTAGAGTTTCCAGTTTTCATGATCTCTTTTAATTTCCATTCCCATAATGAAGTTAGCAGCACCGAGATCCTTCATGTCAAATTTGGACGATAGTTGTGATTTCACCTCCTTAATAACATGCATTTTATTTCCTACCAACAACATGTCATCAACATGCAACACTACATAAAAGAAGTGATTACCAACCTTCTTGGAATATACACAGTGATCAACCCTCCTTCTTACAAATCCTAATCCAAGGATGTATGACTCAAAATTTTGGTACCACACCCTAGGTGATCGCTTCAGACCATATAGTGACTTTTTTAGCTTACAAACTAACTCTTTGTTTCCCTTCACTATAAATCCTTATGGCTACTTCATGCAAATTTATTTTTCCATATCCCCTTGTAGGAATGATGTCTTCACATCCATATGTTCCACTTCAAGATCAAAAGCAGTAGCAATAGTTAAAATAAATCTAATAGAAGTTAAATTAGCAACAGGATAAAAAATATCACCAAAGTCAATTCCCTCTACTTGGGAATAACTTTTTTCTACTAACCGAGCTTTGTATTTCTCCAGTTTACCTTGTGCATTAAACTTCTTCTTCAACAACCATTTTCTACCAATCGATTTTCTTCCAGGTAGAAACTCAGCTATATCCCATGCCTCATTCTTATCCAAGGCATCCATTTCTTCAACCATGGCCTTCTTCCAGAGTTTACTATCCTCTGAATTCACTTCTTCCCAGATAGGTCTGGGATCATCATCAGTAATAGATAAAGAAAAATTGGAATGAAAATCAAGTGGACTATACCTTTCTAGTTTCCTTATATATCTCAATGATCTCCTCGATGCTGGGGTATGGGGTTATTCTTCTTCTTCTTCTTCTTTTGCTTCCTCTTCTTTAGATGTTTCTGATTTTGCATCATCCAACTGAAGCTCTATTTTCTTAGGTTCATCTTACGTTGGTAGGAATTCTTATTTCGACACATCTTTTACCTCTCTGAAAACAACATCTCGACTGTAAAGATTTTTCTTGGTTTCTAGGTTCTAAAGCTTATAACCTTTCACACCATCTTTATAACCAATAAAGATACTCTTTTCATCCTTTTTATCTAGCTTACTTCTATTTTCCTTTGGAACATGTACTTAAGCATCCCAACCAAACACTCTAAGATGTTGAAGAGAGGGTTTCTTTCCAAACCATACCTCATGTGGAGTTTTATCATCCAACGCTGATGAAGGTGATCGATTGAGAAGGTAACATGTTGTACACACTACCTCTGCCCAGAATTCTTGTCCCAACCCAACACCGTTGAGCATGCTCGTTGTTCTTTCCATTAGTGTCATGTTCATCCTTTTTGGAACTCCATTCTACTGAGGAGTGTATGGAGTATTCTTCTTCCTTGATATACCACACTTCTTACAGAATACTCCACCATTATCTATTCTCAATACCTTTATTTTCTTCCCTGTCTGATTTTCTACCTAAGAGTTAAACTCTTTAAATTTATCAAATACCTTAGATTTCTTTCTAAGAAAATAAATCCATGTGTTCCTTGAAAAATTATCTATGAATGAAACATAATACATATATTTAGCTAGGGATGGAATAGGAATAGCTCCAAACACATCACCGTGTATCAACTCTAAGATCCCCTTTTCTCTTGTAGCACCAAATGGGAATCTTACTCGATTATGTTTACCATATATGTAATGATCACATAAATCAAAATTCAGTGTTAAATTATACATACCTTCAACCATATCGTTATCGTGTAGTATTTGCAGGCCCTTTTCTCCAATATGCCCCAGTCCTTGATGCCACATCATTGTCTTCTTTTCTAGGAAAATATTGGTCTTGTCTCCTTCATTTCTCTACTTAGGAACAACAAAACTATTACACCCATTAGTATAAGTGCTTCCCAACAACTTGTACAAAGTTCCACACTGAACTCCCCTCATCAAGACCATTTCCACTCGTACCATATTCCAAATGCCCTTTCCAAATACAGTAGCCACTCCTGCATATTCCATCTTACTTACAGATATTAAGCTCCTGGCTAGTTTTGGAATCTGCATAAGCCGAGGGAGAGTTCTAATCCTTCCATATTTTAACAACAACTTAAATCTTCCACGTCCCAAGATTTTGTTTGTCGAGTCATCTCCTAGGAATACATCACCACAATCATATTTTTCATATTCAGAGATCCACTCCCTGTGGAGAGTCATATGGTATGATGCACCTTATTCAATCAACCAAACATCACATTCTGCATGTGTACTTATAAATTCCAGGAAAACATCACCTCCTTCTTTAGTGGAGGTTTTCGCCTCTATGAAAGAGGTTATATAAGATTCCTTTGTTTTTTCAACCTTCTTAGACTTGCAATCTTTCTTATAGTGCCCTGTTTTACCACACTTCCAACATTTCCTCAAAGATTTTCCTAGAGACATAGATCTACCTGTAGATTTATATCTCCACCCAGAAGGCTTACCAGGTTTCCTGTATTGGGTACAACCTCTTATAAATAAAGCATATGTGTTGTGACCATCCATGCATTTTCACCTCATCTCTTCAGATAACAAGGATGCAACTACATCCTCATACTTCAATGTAGATTGAGTGGTACTACCTATTTCTACAATGAGATTATCCCAAGATTCTGGTAAAGAACATAACAAAGTAATACACTTATCTTCCTCTGCAATTATAATATTAACAGAGCCAAGTTGACCTACCGAAGTGTTAAAGGCATTTAGATTTTCTGTCACAGAATCTCCATCTTCCATCCTAAGATGATACAACTTCTTTCAAAGAGACAACTTGTTTACCAGGGACTTTGATTGATACAAATTCTCCAACTTATCCCATAGTTCCTAGGCTGTATATTCTCCCGAGACATTCAAAAAAATCGAATCTGCCAGGCAGAGTTGAATAGTACTCCTTTCTCTTCTGTCCAACTTCTCCCAATCTTCCTTCGGCATACGAGTAGGTGGTGTACTAGTAGTTTGTGTACTAGTAGGTTGTGTACCAGTAGCCTTTTTTATAGTAGATGGTGTACCAATAGGCTGTGTACTAGGATCTATAGTGATCCATTGTTCTTTGTCTACAAGAACGTCCTCCATCTTGAGCTTCCATAGCTCAAAGTTTTTACCATTGAACTTCTCTATCTCGATTCTAGACAAGCTTGCCATTCCTCTTTCTATACTCGAATCTCCATTGCAAAATCTCCCACTAAACCCCCGTTTATCACAGACCCAAGATGAACTTGATCTATCAAGACTTATTCAAACCCTCAACAACAAAGGCATCCCTCTGAAGCCAAAAATGAGATCTGATACCACATGTAAGTTTTAAACCTGTTAATTAAAGAAATGCATATAGATTCTTAAGAAAAACATAATTTAATCAATGGTTCAAACACAAAGTACACAAAGATTTTATACCAAAAACCCTCAACTGAGAAAAACTTTCTTATATTCATTATATCGAATTTCAGCATTCACCATAAAATATATATACAATGTTTTTAGGTATTCCGTAGATACCAAAACCCTAATCCCTTATTCCGGGATTAATTTACAAAACCGCTAAAAATAGAAAAACCCGCCCCCCAAAAAAAAATTGGGGTGTTGCCCCAAGCTACCACCCATTACCGAATGCTACGCGTAATCAGGGGCGGGATACCTACCCCCCTTGGGAACCCCTCTAGGAAAGCGCTCGTTGCACATGACACAAAAATAAATACTGTAGGGATCATCAGACACAGTTGTGATATCTGATGTGCCCACACACACATGCAAAGAATATAACACATACCAAACACTATCTTTGTGTGCATCACAACTCTATCTGTGCACCAATCGTTTTCTATGCAAACTAAAATATGCACTATGTGACACCGATTTTTAGTGCACACATCTATTCATGCTATTCTATGACCCATACAAATAGAATGTTGAACCAATATCTCTTATACCATAATGTAATGTCCCCAACCAAACCATGATGGACACCGTCACACAACCTCAACTTCTATAGCTAATAGTCAACAAAATTGTAATCCCCCGGAACACTATTGAGTAACGTAATATGAAGTTTCTCTACACATATTATAATATAACAAAAGTCCGTGCAATATCACTTGAGGTAACACAATCAACCCAAGCTTGAGTCACACCACACAACTTTTCAGTAGAACCTTAAGGAACTAAAGTAACTCAACATTAACTGCACACACAAACATGTTTATTACACAACATAACTATGCACGCATCCATCTAGGCATTATGTGTAATGTCTTCTTTTACTGTGCGCGGGGTATGTTTCCTTGAAAACAAACAGAAATTCCAACCTCTTGATGCACACATGATACAAACCTACGTAGTGAGCCACTCAATCCTCTTTGAAGAGTATTAACCAATTCAAAATATTAACTTATCAAACAAGGCTATCATCAACTGAAAAACCTATGCACAACTATAGATAAATGCTATAGGTACCATAATTACATCTACAAGCAACATTAAACAGAACAAAAATAAAAAAATATATAGAATAACCCATATAAGAACTAACCCATGTCAAACACAGACAAATAAGGACATAGTAAACAAGACAAGTACATAAAGAACACTTATCCTTTATGAAAGTCACCAACTATGGCCTTGACTCAAACTTTCTTCCCAACCATAGATGTTTTTTCTGAAATCTTTCAGCAAGAGGTCACCACCAAGCTGGGGCTCAAATCCACTAGGTAAAAATACCTCTAGTGACACACTAAGGTCTGACTAACAACAAAATTTCTCAGTCCTAGATTGCCATTGTTGAAAATATCCCATAGTCCCTCATTTCCCACACACCTATCATACCCAATGAATTGTTCCCCTTCTCTTCTTAATACTATTTCAGATTCCCCACTTCCCTTCCCAACGTTACCAACAACATTCTGAACATAAAGTCTCGAAACCCTATGACTAATTCTCAATGCACCAGGGAACAATTCTTAGCAATACTCTCACCTAGAAAGTATCCTCCTAAGTCTAACAACGACTTCAAAAAAACCAATATCTCTCCGAAAGAGACTTCTTAGGGGTTTTCATCTCATCTCCTTGACAGTAAACTCAAATTACAAACCCATAACTCCTTACAAGCTTCTCTATGCAGATAAGGTAACAATCATATTTTCCCATACAGTCTGACCCGCTTCTACTTGCAAGATCCTGAAACATGAATAATAATTCAATAATACCCAAAATACACTAAGGATAGAAATATATATTGCATTCCTTCCACTTGACACTTTTCATATTTAGAAGTATCTTTAAGCCGCTTGGTGATCCGATCCTTACCCTCAGAAACTTAGGATAAAAACATATCCACGTTACACTCTTTGTAAATATTATTAAAATATTCCCCCCCTTTTCCCTTTTTTAGTGTAGTCTATCTACACACATTGATGAAATATTATATTAGTAATCATGATTATATTTACATGGATATGCGCACTAACCTATCTATGTCCAAGCTCACTACCTTCATAATCACACAGGTTCTCTGGCCTTAAAACACATATAGTCATATATGAAAATTTGCTTTGCGCATTTGTAGTCATTACCACATAGTCACCCAAGTGCATGGAACATAGTGCAATGTGCATACTTACACTGGTGCGTGTAACACATAAAATGTGTGCAGCTTGTCTTTCATAACATTTCTCTGTGCACTACTATGATGTGTGCAATACCAAAACCAAGTGGTAACGACTCACTATCCTAAATGTAAATTACATTTACACTTGGTTCCAATGACTCACCAGCCTATATGTTCAATTACAAAGGGTTATGGATCATGGACATTAAACTGTGCAACCTTGCCTCATACATCTCGTTTGCAAAATTAATATCCATTTGTTTCTGTTAAAAATTTGGGGACATCGACACTGGATTACTATTCAGGTCAGAGTATAACTCTGTAGGAGTAAAAATGAAAAATATGTAGGTCCTTCCCGGACCCTTATTTGTGATCTATCTCATTGGGTCCACCTTTTCACCCTGATTATTGTGATCCCTTTCATTTTTAACGTTTTTTTATACCTTGTGGACCCATACCCTTCGTGACACCCTTATTTCCCAGTTATCCCATTGGTTTCCTCTTGTTTACTTGATCATAGTGGTATATATCACTTATCTAATTTTTTGTCTGTGGACCCACCCCTCATCCCCTCATGGCTCCCACTCTCCAAGAATCAACCAATCAGAAGCTGAATAATGACCTTATTTACCTTCAGGCCCAAGTGAATAATGGCATTCTTTCCATTCATGCCAAAATGGAATACATCCAGGAACAACTAGGTAGCCACATTGATGAATTCAATTCCACCCTCAAACAATTCATGAAACAATTCTAGGATCATTCCTCCTTGGACCTACCTCTCTATACTGAATGTGTTGACTCCAACCAGCCTCTCGAGTCTCATTCCAAGTCCCTACCATATGAACCTCATCTTTATAGAGTTGAGGTGAACAAATTTAATGGATTTGATCCAACAACCTAGGTCACTCTTATGGAGCACTACTTATACCTCCATGGAATTACTGATGAGTTGACCAAACTTCATTAAAAAAAAAAAAAATTGGATCCAAAATGGTGGAAATGATGGCAATGGTGTATAAATGCATGCTAAGGGTATGTTTCCTGGTCACAATTTGTTACCAGGTTGTATGAATTCTTTGACATGGACACCCACCATTTAGGATATGTGACTAAGTTGAAACAGTCTGGAGCAATGAATGATTTTATTATTTCCTTTGAGCACTTGGCTCTCCAAATGAACGACGTGACAAAGGATTTCTTTTGGGAATTGTTTATCAGTTGTCTCAAGGATGAAATATGATCCAACATCATAATGGATCTCCCATATACTTTGTTGGAAGAAACTGAATGTGCCAAGGACGCACAATAGGTCATATTGGCCTAGAGAAAAAATAATTCTTTTGTTCCCCACCCTAAACCCACCATCCCTTCCCCTCAAGCCACTCCTGTCAAGCTCCAAAAATTAACACGTGTGGAAATGGTTGAATTTCAACTCAGTGATAGTTTCTATAACTATGATGATAAATACTTTCCAAGGAACACGTGTAAAGAACATAAACATTTTATTTCCATTTCAGAGGATTTTTTAGATGAAAATGTTGAGGTTTCACCTAAAGAAATGCTACCCAAAAAAGATGATCTTACGCTTCCCTCTAATCCTACTGAAGTTGAACCATTGATTATATTGAATTCTCTTACAAGTTTTTTTGCTCCCAAAACCCTCAAATTGATCGCTTACATTAAGAACCAAAAATTCATCATCCTAGTTAATAGTGGAAGAACTCATAATTTCATTCATCACACTATTGCCAAAGAAATCAATTGCTATATCTGTGATGTCAACAATTTTCAAATCATGATTTTCAATGGTGATTCCATGAAATGTGGGGGGCATTGTGCAAATGGGTTCCTACAAATTGGTGAGTGTAACCAGAAATATCACATGTTTTCTAATGACATGCGTGGTTGTGATAATGTGTCTGGTGATGAATTCTTATTCACTCTTGCCCACATAACCATGGATTTTAAGGATTTAACCATCAAATTATAACATGACAATCAAATATATAAACTACAAGGCATTACAATAGGTTCTCTGAGATCATCAAATCCCATTGAATGGAAAAGTTACTCAACTCCCATTGCATGGAAAAGGTATTCTAAAAGGTTCATTCTAGCATCATTTCCCAACTCCATTCCATTCAAGCAATTGAGACACCCCCAGTACCCACAAAACTTCAATCTATCGTTTCCCACCATCACACTATTTTCCAAAATCCCCAGGGCCTTCCCACCTCCCACAGTGGCCATGAATCATTAGAAGTGAGTGTTATCCATCCTAGTACCATCCCTTATTCTTCCCCTTTTCTCATGGTCCTCAGTATGGAAAGAACTTGGTGCATGTGTCCTTATTTTCATTCCCTCAACAAACTTACCATCAAGGAAAAATTTCCCATTCCCGTCATAGATGACCTTCTATATGAACTTAGTGGGGATGGATATTTTACCAAAGTTAACCTTCCTTCTAGCTACAACCAGATATGTATGAAGGATGAAGACATTCCCAATACTACATTTCACACTCATGAGGGACACAATGAGTTCTTGGTCATACCCTTTGGTCTTTGTAATCCTCCCTCCACTTTTAAAAGTCTCATGAATCATGTCTTTCATCCTTTGCTCTGTCACTTTGTGTTATTTTTCTTTGATGATATTCTCATCTAGAGTAAAATGTGGCCATCCCATCTCACCCATGTATATCAATTTCTCCATCTCCTCTCCGAGGATAAAATTTTTCTAAAATAGTATAAATGTTCTTTTGCTTTCTATGAATTTGAGTACTTGGGCCATATTGTTGGCAAGGATGGTGTAAGGGTGGATCCTAAGAAAATTGAATCTATGCCGAATTAGCCTCTCCCTAAAACTCTTAGAATTGTTTATGGTTTCCTAGGTATAACATGATATTATGACATTTGTTCATAATTATGAAAAAATCATAGCCCCTTCCAAAAATCTCCTTAAAAAGAATTCTTTCAGTTGGACTCTAGCAGCTCACTAATCCTTTGAAGCCTTGAAAAATGCTATGTGCACTAATCCTTTACCGACCCTACCTGACTTCACCAAGACCTTTGTTTCGTAATTTGATGCATCAAGGAGAGGAATCATGGTAGTCGTCATGCAAGGGGGACAAGCTTTAGCTTTCACCAACAAACAGTTATCGAACTGACATTTGGGCCAACCAATTTATGAAAAGCAAATGCTTGTTATTTTTCATGTAGTGGATATTTGGTGCCCTTATTTATTGGGACAACACTTCCAAATTTAGACAGATCATTAAAGACTTAAGTACCTTTTGGAACAATGAATTTCATCCCTGGAGAAATGAAAACGGGTGACCAAGTTTTTTGGATATGATTATGAGATTCCTTAGAAGAAGGGAAAAGAAAATGTGGTTGTTGATGCTCTTTCTAGGAAATATGAATAAGAAGGCTCCCTCTTTTCCCTTTCATTCATTATCATTAACTGGCTTCAGTATGTTCACCAGGAATGGTTGCAAGACTCCAAAATTTCTAGCCTAATCCAAAAACTTTAACATGATCCCCAAGCTACTCTAGGGTATTCTTGGCATAATGAAGAGTTTCTCTATAAAGGTTGCTTGTATTTAAGAAAATATTCATCTCTTAAATCCAAGGTGTTCTTCGAGTTTCATGTTTCACCTACAACTAGCCATTTAGATTTCACCAAAACTTATGAACTCGTCAAATGATATTTATTCTAGGACAGTATGAAATAGGACATCCACACCTTTGTGGCTAAATGTGATACATGTCAGCACAATAAGGGAGAGACTCTAAAACCTCATGGTAAACTCCAACTTCTTTTGCTTCAACCTACTGTTTCGATGGATATTTCTATGGATTTAATTGTTGGATTCCCCAAATTAGGAAATAAGTTCATCATAATGGTGGTAGTGGATTCTCTTTCCAGATATGATTATTTGTGTGCTCTTCAACACCCATTCACAATATCCGTAGTGGCTCAATTGTTTGTGGATAATATCTTCAAACTACATGGCATGCCTCATTCTATCATTTTTTACCATGACCCCACTTTTACCAGGAATTTCTAGAAAGTATTATTCAGGCTTGAGGGAACCCAATTGCATATCATAACATCCTATCATCCCCAAACTGATGGCCAAATAGAAGTGGTCAACAAGTGTTTGGAAACATATTTGATGTTTTTTGAATTTGATAGACAACATCAATGGCTTCACTGGTTACCCCTAGCTAAATCGTGGTACAAAACCTCTTATCATACTACCACTCACATGATTCCTTTTGAAGTAGTCTATAGAAAAAATCCACCATCATTTATCCCATGTACATGCCCGTTGTCTCCAAGGTTCAAGAGGTTGACCACAATGTTATAGTTCACATGACCATTCTCCATAATATCAAATAAAATTTGGTCATGGCTCAAAACTGCATGAAGCAACAGGAAGATCAAGGTCATTTTGAATGTTTCACTCAAATCCCAATAGTGTCAGAAAATTGCCCCAAAATGTTATGGTCCTTATACTATTCTCAAACATGTGGGGCGAGCTGTCTATAAATTAGCTTTACCTAGTCACTCCAAGCTACATCTTGTTTTTCATGTCTCATGCTTGAAGAAATTGATTGGCACCAAGTGCCACACCCATACCAAGCTATGAGAGTTGAATGAATAAGGTTCCATTTGGTTGCAACAAAAAGTTATATTGGACAAGCGAGAGCATTGTCTCCATCAGTGAACCATCCATGATTTTTTGGTTCAATGGAAGGATACTCAACCAGAAGGTTCCTCCTGGGAGTTGTCTACAATTCTAAAACATTTTCATCATATTAACCCTTGAGTACAAGGATTTTTTTTAAGGGTGAGGGTATGTTTGGGACCTAACCCCCCTAATCCTTCACATAGATAGACTAATACATTTTCCATTTAATAAGGGTCGACATTAGTTAATAAGGTCGATTTAATAAATGTGAAATTTTTTTTGATACTGAGAGGGGGGGTGAATCATTATCAATTATAATTTATCACCTTTCAAAACATTTAACTTTTCAATCAAATAAATGCATCCCAATATACAATAAAGAGAAGAAGAATAAATGCACAATGCACAACAAATTTAATGTGGAAATAAACCGCAAAATGATTTTATTATATAATAACAAGATTACATTCATAGGAATCTATGACTCAAATATTATCCATCTCCAACTAGAAGGAGGCACTAACCCCATGATTTATAGGAACCAACTTGAAGGAAGCTACAAGTCCCTAGATTCTCTAGTTCCAACTCGAAGGAGACTCTGAGACCCTTTCCTTGCCCCTTTATTCCACCATAAAATATGTATATAAAAGAATCAACATGTCACTGTCACTGTCTCTTTCACTATCATTGATACACAATCATCATTAAATTGGGTCCACATAGTTATCCTGGTTCTACATGGTTCCACATACAAAACCCAACAACCACATAAAAACATGTGCCAATCATGTGCCAAAATATCCAAATATGAGCCTCACAAACTAGGTCCACATGGGTCCACATATAAACACCAACAACCTCATGAAAACATCATGGAAACATCACAACTTCATAACATAGCATACAACAACACCAAAACCTTACAGAAACATCACAACTTTATAACATACCTTGAGAATAAGAAATACTTTAAGAGAATCCTTTAGACTTCTCTTGCACACCAAAAGACACCCAAAAGACCTTGTGTGCACCTCAAACTTGATATATTTCTTGGTTTCCCTACAAAAGAAAATTTCTATCTTGCATTTGTAGTAATTTCGTCCTTAAAAATTAGCCTACAATAAAAATTATACAATCCGATGGCTACTTACCAAAACAAGATTAATCTGAGAAGTGCTCCAAGTCACTATACCACCGCACAGAGTAAGGTCACAAAATAGAAGAAAAATACAAAACTCTACTCAGAGTAGGTTTACACAAAAATGATAATGGACCTCGGTTGTACCCTAAGATACCCATATTGAATGTGGTGAGTATAATGAGGAATTGCGCCATGTGATAGTAGCAATGTGGCGTGTTTGGGTTAGATGAGGGAACCTGGTGACTCTTGTTTTCTCATCCCCATTTAATGGCCAATGAGAGATTTAATTCCGTCTGTCAACACATCTAGTCCCTTTTAATATATTTATCCACGAGGAAAAGTATGGATCTCCTCGAACCCGTCATTTCCTAGTCTAGTTAGTGCCAGTAGTTGGACATAGTTAAGTACGGTAAGGATCAATCTACTTCCAACTTAGGGTTTGCTTTCAACTAGGAGGTATATTGGGTTACAAAGGATCTTAGTCGACCAAATAAAATTCGTCCAAGTTTGTGGTCACCTATGTAAAACCCAACTCAATAAACCCAACACTAAAGCAAGGATTTTGTTTACCCTTTTTATGTTGATAAAGTTCCTCGAGGTCTTGGAGTTCAAGTAGGCACGCATAGGCGAAAGTGGGTGTTAAAGAGGAGGCCAAAATCTTAAGTCATAGGCCTATGTATATTCCCTTTTTACTACAATATAACCATTTAACCACTTACCAAGTTGAGTATAACTTAAATAAAAGTTGAAGAGTAAACACTAGCCTATGGTTCTATAATATTAGGAAATAAATATGAATACACCAAGTAGCATAGTTTTAAAATCAAGGTTATTCATCTTATTGTAAATCTAACATACATACTTAGAACTTAATGTACGTAGAAGAATTTATTTTTAATGACAAAATTGGGGTTTATTATAGATGTTGACATAGTGGGGAAGTGGCACACATGTCATCGAGGTTTGATATGATTTGGGGTGATTTGGGTGGGTTTCACCTATCCATTTGATATCCATAGGTTGGATCTAATAGTTCTCTGCTAAATGTATGTCATGACATCTATTCAGGATTCTTAAATGCTTGATGACAGATTCAAATTGTTGATCGGTCTCACTTAAAAAGAAGGTCCAAATGGATTTGGATCATCCATTGCAAAGGAGCATTTGGATTTTTGTAGGATAGGACTTAAATGAGAATCCGAGAACATGGATGTGAGGAAAAATATTGACCTTTGAACAGAGTAATGGGAGATTGAACGAGGACCATTGATTTTTCCATGTTCCAAAGAGAAAATTGGCTGAGGCATGAAACATTTTAGGATGGAGCCACCATGGACATGTGTCACCTTCTTATTCTCCCATATTATTACTAACGTGGTGGATAGGGGGAAATATTTCACCCATATTTGAGTATTTTATCCCTGCATGTGGTGGGCTTCGCATGTCCATGTGGTATATTTGGATTGGCCCTCACACAACCCTATTGGCTAGATGATGTGACACCTGGCCAAAAGTTTTTGTGTTTTGGATCAGATTTGGACTGTCGATGGGGGGAACACTTATTTAAATATTTATTTTCCATCGAAGGATCCTCTTTGGAGTGCTTGAGGCTTGGATCCAAATGTGAATCCGAAGAGGGTACCCCAAAACTATATATTGACCATCGATCTTGGCAAAGTGTGCACGATAATATGTGAGCCATTGGTCTTTCGGGGTTTGAAGAATTGTTATTTCTACACTCTTAGGCCGTGGTATTGTGATAAGCACCCTAGACTATAAAATTAGCATATTTTTGGGTGCACAAGCCCTTTTTTCCTACACCAAGCCATTTTGGGATTCTATAATCCCCTTTTTGACTCAGACAATCTTTTGAGGGATGAATTTCTCATTATACACACCAAGGCATGGATTTTCTTGTTGTAGAGGTTGTTGACATTGACTTTCTGTTGCTAGATCATTTGATCTCAGCCTTATAACCTCTTCTATCCTTCATTTGATTGCAGGAACAAATAAAATACTAATACATGCAACCATTCCTAATGGAAATCAACTACTCTTAATATAAAAGAGAATACAATTTTTAGAATTTTCTTATTCTGCAACTATTTCTTCCTTCCCAATTCTATGGTCATTTCCTTTTCCAAATATATTTTGGAATAAGACCCTATGGTTGGTAGTATGAAAATATCTTCAACATGAAAATTTATTAGTGGAGAAGGAGACAATGTGGAGTTGAAACATAAAATAAGCCACATGCCTTCATATTATCATATTAACCAACAAATATTAGTGGTTGTCTCTTCCTCTCCATAGCTTTACATATTTCATCTAGACTTCAGACCCACGTTGAACTACCAAATACTCTAAAAGTAGAGACATTGGGTTGAACATGGCTCCAAGATTCATTTGAGGTAATATGCAACACTCCCTTACAAGGCATATGACTTTGAATGTAATTGGAACAATTGACTACTTCATCCTAGAAACAAGGTTCCATGTTCTTGGAGAAAATTAGATAGTTTTCCATCTCTTTCAATGTCCAATTCTTTCTTTAAATAAAAACATTTTACTAAGGGGTTTAGGGAATAGAGTGTTAATGTCGAATTCTATGTTCTCTACAAAAATATCCTTGAAGGCGCGATTGATATAATCCACCTCATTATCAATGCATGGTTTCTTGACAAAAAGAGAGGTATGCTTCTCAAAAAAAATACTTGAAGGTATTAAAAGTAGCGAAAACTTCACCATTATAATTAAGCTAATTACAACCAAGAGAATTACGAGAATTAATAAATAAAGCGAGTGAATACCGAGCCCATAAAAATGAATGAGTTAGAAATGACATGAGATCACTATGTACCAACTCAAGTGGTGCACATACATGAGCTTAACGTTAGGAGATAAATCTTTATGTTCTTTTCCAAGAACAAAACCTGACAAACTCCACTGGTGAAAGAATATTTATGAAGACCAATAACCAAATTTTGTGTTTCCAACTACTTCAAATACATATAGCTTAGATGACAAGATCTTTCATGACAAATTATACAAAAATAATGAACATGTGAAATTAAAATGGAACAAAAGGAAGGCTAAAACAAAGTAAACCTATACAATTGAGAGCTATGATAACATCTTCAAGAAGGAACATTAATAGCTAGATTCTCTAGTTCTTGAATGGCTACATCATCATGAAAAAACTCTATTGTTTTACCATTACCACAACGCAAAATATGATAAATATAAAGTGGATTGGTAGAGATGTCAAGAACAAAGAGAATATCGTTCATGCACCGAGCATTTAACTACATGGTTCATTATCCTAAAACATGAATTTTTGTAGAGACTTTGATTGTGACATGTTAAATCCTACAATTATGTGTGGAAGGTAGAAACTCATGAGAATGAGTAATATGATGTGATGCAACACACTGAAGTATATAGTTGTCGGAAGATGCATATACATATTGAGTAGACAAATCATGCCCTTTACTATATGAGGAAGATGAGGAAGGTTTGGGTACTCGAATGCTATATTTTAGCATGACTTCATTCAAAGTTTCTAGTTTCAACCAACATTTGGATTCAACATGCCAAAATATGGCATACAAAATATATAGATTTCACTTGACTTCTTCTTGTCTTGGAGGTAGAGTTACGGGACATGGAATATGGAGGAAAAACTTCAACATGCCAAAATCTAACATAAAAATTATATACATTTCATTTGACTTCTTCTTGTCTTGGAGGTCGAGTTACTCGACCTGGAAGATGGAGGAAAAACATTTTATTTTTTCGTGATGTTTGTAGGGAGGCTCACTAGTTTGAGAAAAATATTTCTTTGTTTATCTTGTTTTTTGTGACTACCTTTGGAGGTATTAGCTACATGAACCAACAATATAATCTAATTACATAAGCTTAGATTGTTCCCTTTTAAGAAACTCACATAAAATCTCAAAAGAGTAGGTTTTAAACTCATGTCCAAGTGCATCCATAGTAAAGTAAGTTATAGAAAAAAATACCAGTAAAGGAGCTTTTACCTTGGATATAATAAAGAAAATCCACTCTTGATCTGATTTTTTTTCTGCAAACCCTTTCACTTATGCCAATATTAACCTAATTTCGGCAAGGTAATATTCAATGGAAACATGCTCATCAAGTACAAGTGATGAAAATTATCCTTCCAATTGTGATGACTGAAATTCATTGTCACTACCAAATAAAGGAGCCAAGTTGTCCCAAATTTATATCAGAGTTTTAAATTCAATAGTACAAAACAACAAAATATCTAAAGAATTCAATCCAATCAAACCCATGTCTTCAACAAGTTTGTTTCAATAAGTAAATTTATCAACTTGCTTGGTAAGCACTAGTTGAGCCTCAACTGATATTTTCCAAAACCCTTTAGGATGCAACAATTGTTTCATATTGATTTTCTATATGTGATAATTATGGGGATTTAGGAGCTCACTAGTATTTTATTCAACCATTTTTCCAATAGAAAATACACAAAGAACACTATATATGTATCTCTGCAATGCCAACTTTGTTTTGAGATAACTCAAACAATGATAGCAACACATTATTGGTGATAATCACATTCCAATGGGCCAAATTTCCACGAAAACAAATAGTATTTAAATTTTTTTTTAGTTATTGTTTTTTCTCTCTCTCTCCCTCTCTCCATCTCTCTATATATAATCAAATAAAAAGTTCACCAAAAAAAGACTAAATAGGAAATGTAATATCATACAAATAAAACATGTTCTCTATGAGGGAGGCCTCATGCATACTAGTAATGTGAGAGATAACATATAAACAATATAGCTACACAACATCATTCACAAAGTTAGTGCTGGTGAAACTTGAATTTCAA
The DNA here is from genome assembly GCA_009831015.1 of Picea engelmannii. NCBI lineage: Eukaryota > Viridiplantae > Streptophyta > Pinopsida > Pinales > Pinaceae > Picea > Picea engelmannii. Next base: position 1,370,003 of record ML786575.1, on the reverse strand, counting down.
TCACTCTGTCGTTTTGATTTGAAGTCTTTTGCAACTAGATTCTAGTGCTTGAGTTTTTAATTTTGTACAAGATGATTGTTGTTTAATAGGGAGACTTACCAATGAAATAGGAATTACCCATATAACAATTAATGCAAAAGAAAAGAACAACTTTAAATCATACCATAGTTAGTGTAGAATAGTTGAATTTGATAATTAACCAAAAATTGTTGGTAGATGTGAATGTGAGAAGGAAGAAACCCAATACACCTATGAGCTTGAACTTCCCAATCTCTACCACCTCCATTTATCATTGTCTAGAAAAAAGCATCGAAATTGGTTGAGTGAATTCATAAATTTGGACACTCAAACCTTAATGTTGTATGTAGAGGAGGCTATCTTAATTGATATGAAGATAAACAATGACACTATCTAGGATAGTAAAGGAACATAGATCAACTTTCTCTTCTTCTATTTTATCTGACCTGGATCTTGAAGATATGATCTAGATCTTCAAGTTCAGAAAGCTTGAAAATATCTCTCAAAAAAAATGAGAAGGTATTATCATAGAATTTGTTGATACCATGATATATTTAAAAGAATATCTTAGGAAAAAAAGAGATCATAAAAAACAAAAAACCTTATACAAGACAAAATGAAAATGATTTGTTAGATTTGTTGTAATTAAATAAAATACAATGTCTCCTATATAACAAAGGAAGAGGTCTATTATTCACAAAGAGGTATGTGTCACACCTTGGAGGATAAGGATTCCTACCCGAGTATACTACTAACACTATTTGTTTACATTGTAGAAGAACACTAACAACTATAACTTGAATTCTGAGTAGACCCTGTGATCATTTCCCCCTATTTAGTTACAACATAAGAGGGAGGGTGTGATAGATGTGTCTCCTTCTCTAGAGAGAAGGAAAAAAAATCTGGGACATTATTTTCTTTGTGGGAGGAGTTAGGGGCTACGATGACCTGATTGACACATAATCCTTCTATGTGGAGGCATTGGCATGAACATTTCATTGATTTATACATGCCACTTAATTCCATTCCATTGCAATGTCATGGGTCTAGGTACTACACTTTGTTAGGAGGTTGATGGTGGTGGGGTTTGTTGTGTATCAAGATAATTCATTCATGAACATTTCAATGGGACTCCTAGCTAAAAGAAGTGAATCATTTCTAAAACAAAAATATCAAGTGCATATAATAACTCATCTCTTCTAACTTATAAATATAATTGTCAAAAAGAGGAAGGAAGGAGAACAATCATGTCCCAACCTTATCTTACAATTAATTTCTTTGAATTAGTCCTAGTGCACTGTTTTAATATCGAATAGCTAAATTTGAGTACTTTGAGCAAAAAAATTGATAAAGTTTTAAATGGTCAAATTGGTATCTCAAACCTTAACAAGAAAATGATTAAAATGAAATTCTCTTAAATCTCCTTAGTTTTGATAACTAGAGAAGTTATGTCAATCGATATTATAAATATTTTGAAAATTTATAATTCCTTTTTAAATAAATTGTTTTTTCTCTACCCTCTAAATATTATAAAGATAGCAAGCTCTTTCATCATGATGTATGCTAGGATTTTTCCAATCCATTTCACTATGTAAATCATAAAATATATTTTTGTATTTTAACATTGTTAATTGTTTTCTTTAAATTAACTATAACAAATAAATATCTTTAATCTTAAATAAAACTTATTAAATCCATTTTATTTTGAAATACTTATTTAAAATATTTATGATTATAAAATATATAAAAAATTATATATATATATATATATATATATATATATATATATATATATATATATTTAAAAAAATTTAAATAATTTAAAATGTTACTATTAATTACCGAGTATATTTTTAAAAATGAATTTTTGTGGCCAAACCACTAAAAATAGGGCATATGCGTAGCCTTCGTTTCCCAATAAGAAAATCTTCAACCTAAGCATCACCATAAGAATAGTTGGAACCTCCATTGAAAAGAAGAATTTCATTCATTCTTCCTCCATTTGTTATTACCATTATTAACGTTACATGTTATCGATCCTATCGAAATTTAAGTTTATTTGAAGTCATGTGTCGGTGGTCAAAGATGTCTAAGCAAGACGTGGATTATGAAGTCTCGTAAGCCTTATTTATCTGCAGTTATGTTGTCGTTATTTGACATTTATCAGAGTTTGCATCCTTTGATGCAATGATATATATGAGAATATATATCGTCATTAATTAACATTGATATACATGAAAATATATATAGTTATTATTGTTGGAATTTGAATATAGTTTAACCGTTATGAGAAATGATTTTTTTATATATATATATTTTTGGGGATTTTTGTTTGAAATTTGGCAAGAAATGGTTACATCTGTAGATTTGAGTGATTATTTTTATGAGATTAGAATGTTCTAGTGTTTTTTCAACATGTTGAATCCATTTCTGCATTTAGAAATAGATTTTAAATAACAAAAAATTGTGACCTCGTGTAGATTTATGTCGTGAGATTCCAGCGAAAAAATCCATTTTGTAGAACAGTTAGACAATGTCCATCTTAATCCATCAAACAATTTTTTATTGACATTTTAGGTTTACATATTACTCTTCAAAATATGTTATGTCTAAAAGTGTGACCTTCAACAATGACGTTTTGATAAGAAACTAACTATTCAATACTGAAGTTTATGGTAAAAATTCTAGTTGGTGATCTCATTTTTGCAAGGATGTACCTATTTCTATAGATGTAGCAAGCATTAGATGCCTCCTCCCTACCTAGTAATTATAAGTTTCCTCAAGGTGCCTCCACTTCTACACAACTTTCACACCAAAGAATCCATCAATTGCTTGAAAAGTAACTTTTATAGTTATTTGAGGTCCCTCAAGTTATTTAACAAAATAGGATTATATACACTTTATTTCGATTACATTTAATGGAACAATTTTCCACATGGAATTTTTTTTTTTGTATTGAAGGAACTAAAAAGGTTAATCATATGAAAAACAAGTAAACAAGAACACATCAACATACAAGAAAAGAACATCCACTAAAGTCTTCTCCCAAATTTAAAATACAACCCTACATTCCATTGCTTCCATCATGAAAGTTTCGAGTGGTGTTTAAAGATCAAGTAAATTAAACGTCACTCATGAGTATTAAAAGAAATATACCATAAAAATACATACCTTTAATTAAATATTTTTTAATTGTTTAAAGCAAAAAAAACCTCTAAAATGGATAAAAATCGACATCAACATTCATTTATAAACTTTCCATACCTCCTTTGTGAAGGGGAAATGGATGAGTATATGGTCGATGTCTTCAATATTACAGTTTCAAAGTTGATAGAGCCCTAGGCCCGCCTAGCCTTTTTTCTGAAGCGAGTCCCGAGCGAGCACCTTGTGATTTGTAGCCAGCTACAAAAAAATGTTTATTTCAAGTTGAATCTTCCATTTCCATAGTTTTTTTAACCATCCATTGGTGAATGGGATGTCCATAGAATTTATGAGTGCATTGTAGATGTTCTTGACTGATATGCTTCTAGAGGAGTCACCCCCCATCCACATGAGGGAATTTGCCTTGTTCCTGAGAAGGATGCATATGCCTCTTAAAGTCGTGCAGTAAGAGTTCCACTATGTTGCTAATTCACCAGTGAGGCTAAGTGCATTAGTGTTTTTCCAAATATTTGAAAAGGAAACCATGTTAGAAGGGTCACACAATTGACCTCAAACTGTAATATTAATTCTATTTAGAAGAGAAATCATAGTGGTTGATAGGAGGGAATGGTCCTCCAGGCCAATTAATTTTTCCATGCCAATTAAAATTTGTTGACCTGATCCTAGGCTCCATCGCAGCCAGTGAAGAAGGGCAGGGATATTGCTCGTGAGGCCAGACCAGAAACTAGAGGTTGCATTCTGTTTATGTAATAACTATATTAATTTAAACATCAATTTATTCCATAAACTGAAACAATAACTTCTACTTGAATGCAGAAAAATCAATAATTTCTTATAATTCAACACATATGCATGTTAAATTTATCAACTAATAATAATTCCATAACAGAATAAAACAAATACATAAATTAAAATACCTTGGTCTGATGCTAACCCTCATCTTGTCTTGTTGACCTTCCTGTTGTTGCCTTGCCCATCTTGAAGCCACAGACCAACTCTGCCCAAACCGTGTTTCCCACCTGCCAAATAGGAAAACTTCCTAGCTCCAGGATACCACATGGATATCCTGCCCCCCATGCCCAAAACCTCCAACAACATGGTGCCACTATATATTCCATTGTAGGGTGTGGACCCTAGTTATTATTAGGAGGGGTGGAGGCATTTCCCACCGTGTATCCTCTGAAACCTGAAGTCATGGGAGGATGGTGTTAGTTCATGCTCCCCAAGACATGTGATGATGACTGTCAGATGCCTGCTCGGGAAGGTTGGTCGAGATAGCGACACTTCCGCTTACGGGTTCTATTTGGAGTTACGTCAATAGAGTTGACGCTCCAAGATAGTCTAGTAGAGGAAGGATAGGAATGGAGATGGAAGTAGGTTAGGGAGGAACAATGAGTAATAATTGTTGAGAAGGTATGAAGATCTGTCTTGTGGTGGTATTTAATGTTTTCCCTTCAAAAAAAAAAAGAGAGAAATGTGTATGTATGAAGATTCATTATTACCTAACTAAATCACAGTCGTTTAAATAAAATTGTTGAACCAGATAATAGTAATTAAAGGATTTCTCAAACAATTGATTGGTTTGTTGTCTTTTATAAAAGACTAGTCTTGCTTACTTGATTGGATGCATACATAAATTACTAAATGATGATAGTTTTGATTATTAGTACATGCACGAGACTTGTATGTACTAGCTACACATGCATTTCTTGTACATATAGACTAGTATGTATGAGTTTTCTTGAGTTACGTACTGATAATGTCGGTTAATTGTTATGAATGTGTGAACCATGTTTCTTTTCCTTTGACCATAAGATACCTTAACTTCGGGATGAAGTTTCCTAAAGGGTGGGTGTATGTAACAACCCTAGTTGAATATATGTTTAAGGATTACTAAGTAAAAATTAATTAGGTGATTAATTGTATTAACATGGTTTTAACTAAATAAAGATTGGCATAATAATATTAATTAAATATTTATTAATTAATTAATTCTTATAATTTTGATTAATTAATTAATTTAATTAATTACCTATCACATTGAATGAAGAGGGTAATAAATTTAAAAGGGTTAATAAATTTAATTGTTTAAATTAAAAGATTACGTATATGGAGGGGATAAGGGGCATTAATAAATAAGGATAAGGAGCATCAATAAATAAGGATACGGAGCATTAATAATAGGATAAATCATTAATAATCGGATAAGATAATAAATGTGTAGGTGAGGAAATAAATGAGGAGAAAGGGTGGTGAAGGAGGGATATGAGTGGAGGAGGTTTACGGGAAGGGGGTTTCTTTTTTTGAGAGGGTTCTTTTGGATTTGTGGAGGGGAGTTTGAGTCGATAGTGGGGAAGGATTAGTATATGGGGCACCGGTTTGCTGGGGATTTTGGGCACGGGGGCCAGGATATCCATATGGTATCCTGGAGCTAGGAAACTATCCTAGTTGGCAGGGGGAAAACACGGTTTGGGCAGAGTTGGTCCGTGGCTTCAAGCTAGGCAAGGTAGCAGCAGGAAAGTCAACAAGACAAGCAGAGGGTTAGCATCAGAACAAGGTATGTTTATTTTTTTTATTATGTTATGAAATTATTATTAGTTGATAAATATAACATGCGTACATGCTGAATTATAAGAAATTATATGCTGAATTATAAGAAATTGTTGAGTTTTCTACATTCCAGTAGAAGTTATTGTTTCATTTTATGGAATAAATTGATGTTTAAATTAATACGTTTATTACATAAAGAGAATGCAACCTCTAGTTTCTGGTCTGGCCTCAAGCCAATGCCAGTCAACAAGTTTTGAGGAAGATTTAAATCACGAATTTTCTTTTCCAGGTTTTCCACAAGCCAATGCGAGTCAACAAGTTTTGATGAACCTCTCTTTAGATAGTATCTGAGATACTTGAAGCCCGAGTTTAGTTCGACAAAGGAAAAAGGAGTAGCGAGCTTGAAAGGAATGAGGTTTGCCTCTTCTAAACCCCAGTAGTGAAAAGTTGTTTTTGAAATGTTTATGCCCAGCCCAAAAACCAAACAAAATAATTGTGGGTCTCAGATATCGCTATCCACTCCATGATATTATCCTTTGAAAAAACTAGTACATCATCTACAAACATAATATCAACAATATTTATAAAATTTGTAACCTTTATAAATGAAATTTCTCCTTCGGATATGCTCTTTTTAAACATAAGGGTGAGTCCCTCCATTATTAGAATAAATAAATAAGGGGAAAGTGGGCAACCCTGCCGAAGCCCCCTTTCACTCTTGAAAAATTCCGCCGCCTCATCGTTTATTAGCACATTAAAACTAGCTCTAGTAACGCAACTCATGATCCAATCAATCAAGTGTGTGCCAAACCCTGCTATGAGTAAAATCAGTTTTAGGTACTCCTAGTCAATACTATCATAGGCTTTTTTTAAATCCATTTTCATCACCAATGACTTAATGTTCTTTTTTTTAATGCTATGTAGAATTTTGTGTGCAAAGGCATCTTGACAAGATCGGCTTGATCCTATTTGCAATGACTTTTGCAATCACTTTGTAGATCAGATTGCATAAGGAAATTGGAAAATCTTCATAAGAGACACGCTTATTCTCCTTTGAAATAAGTGCTACAAATGTCAAATTTATGCCCCCACAAAAATGGCCTTTTCTCCTAAAGATATTTTAAATTTTAATTATTAAGATTAAAATTGAAAAATGAAATTGAAATTTAAATAGCTGAGAATGATTAATCCATTTTTATTTTTGAAGCTGATGTCTCCTCACAATAATTTAGAAAGTTTATTATGGATAAATCATGAAAAAGTACTAGAAGATTTTCCAAAAAAAATTTGAATGTCTTTTTTATTTTTGAAGCTGATGTCTCCTCGCAATAATTTAGAAAGTTTATTATCTATAGATCATGAAAAAGTACTCGAGGATTTTCCAAAAAAAATTGAATGTCTTTTTATTAAATGTTTAATTGAACCCTATATAAATAATTAAAATATTTAATTTCCTTTATAAATAATAAAAATACACATAAAGAGATTTGGGATTCAGAATTAGGGTTTTCGTATGTGAGAGGAATAAAAAATCTCCTCCTCTCATCCACAATAAAGAACCTGTAAAACTGTGGAGTGTTACAACAGAGAGAAGTGTATGTATTCATCGCAGAAGTGAGTTGGTTTCTTAATTGTGCCGACAATGAGCCACTTATTAGTAAAAACACGACAACCGAAAATCTTATCAGGTATTGGGTCTTGGAGCAGGTCGGGTCCCCGATAGCTGTGACAAAGACCCATGGGGTTGTATATGTATATAAACCTCTCAATTATCTCATTACCTACATGATGCAAATTTTTGTCCATCGAATTCCAACCCTGGTCACTTAGCCCAAATGTGTTGTTTATTTATAAATAGTGAGAAATGTGTTGTTTATTAATAAATAGTGGTTATTGTGTTGTTGTTTATTATTAATAAATAGTGGGTTAAAAAGTTTATAGATTGAAATTCAAACATGTAAATGTGTTGTTTATTAATAAATAGTGGATATTGTGTTGTTGTTTATTATTAATAAATAGTGGTTATTGTGTTGTTGTTTATTATTAATAAATAGTGGGTTAAAAAGTTTATATAGATTGAAATTCAAACATGTTGATGTTTAGACTGATTTATGTTTGAGAATTCGATATTTACAGTATTAATTTTGTATAAAATTTACATGCTATATGTTATAGACAAATGAAAAACATATTGAGATCTCTTTAATATTGGACTATAAATTGCACATCCCTTCTTTCATGAAAATATGAAGACAATTCTGAAAAATGAGTTATGGTAACCATTTTAACTATATTTAGAACTAATAAATACATTTATTTATATTACTTATAAGCGCCTAACATCTTGACATATTAATCTCAATTATTCTCTTTTAATTTTTACTACTTTAACCATTCCATTTTGTTTAGACATTTGTTTAAAAATGGTGCAATTTTTTTTTTATGATGAGAATCTACTTTAATAAGGAATTTTCAATAGTATTATATTTCTTTTTTCCATCACTTTCAGATTATCATTCACTAGTTGAAGGGGCATGCTCAAAGTACTCCTCGGCCGAGTCTACTTCATAAAATTGACGTTGTCTAGCTGTTTTAGGAAATAGTTTTTTTCACCGTAATCCAATGATATAGAATCACTATTTTTTGTTGTTCAAAATATATTTCTAAATGCAGAAATAGATTTAGCATGATGAAAAACCTCGGGACACTTGGATTATACAGAAATAATAAATCAAATCTATGAATCTAACAATTTCTCGCCCGATTTTAGGAGTCACAAAAAAATTGTATACTTTATATTGATATAGGATAAAGGATAAACTCTAAATTTATTGATATAATCATCCCAAAACTTTATAAAATTTTCATTTGTTAAATAAATAATAAAAATGAGAAAAAAATAATTATAAAGGAGGAAAAAGTGTACATATGGCTCAAGTTAACTAAGTTAAGTGTATTAATTTTAATATGTTTTTTTTAATCTGTTTTTAATTAAAACATGTTAATTGATCATTATTCATTTTTCAATGTTTTGATTACCTTAAATTGATTTGTAATTTTTTTTTAAATATGATATTTAAAAAAATAATAATTCTTTATTTAAAATATTACAAGATTTATTTAAAATTGAAGAAATTGTAAATTTTAATCATTAAAAATAAAAAATCAAATTAAAATATAAGTAGTTTAGGATGATTAATCCATTTTTATTTTTAAGCTAATATCTCCACATAATCGCGGCTCATCCTTTACATAATCACGGCTCATCGTTTACATGGCAGCCATTTAAAAAATTTAGATCAATAAATCATGGAAAAGTAAATACTAAATTTTCCTAGGGTTCCTTGAATTTCTTTTTATTAAATATTCAATTTTCTTATATAAATCAAAAGGAAAACATGAACATTAACCGTATTTATATTGTTATTAAACATTAACGGTATTTATATAATTATTAAGCATTATTAGGGTTTCGCATGTGAGAGTGAGAGGCATAAAAAATGAGTGAGGGATAAAAAATGTCCTCCTAAGCACGAAACATAGAACACGGTCTTCCAATACACAATGAAGTTTATTGAAGTTTTACCTCTGACAGAAGTGTATGTATTCATTGCAAAGGAATATACCACGAATTCTAGCAGCAGAGTTTTACCGCACAAGTATTAGAGTTTTACTTAACATAAGCGTTCACGTATCCACCCGAGAATAATATAGAGCTCTAACAGTCGAGGTTTTACTTCACATAATCACCAGAGAGGTATTAACGCAGAGTTCGAGAAGTATTTAGGTAAAGCTCTAATAGCAAAGTTTTATGGAAGAAGTATTCGTGCATGCAAAGCGCAGAAATTTAAACGGTTTGATCGGTAACTGGGAAAAAACTCTACCAGGTCATCTGGAGCACAAGGAACCTGGGCATAAGGATGGTGGCCGTGAAGAGCCACGTATGAATCAGGAAGCACTGGGCTTACCGCAGGGCGGGAGCGTTCGGGTTAGGTTTACTGCAGGATGCGAGCTCTGGGCACAGGCTAAGATAGCTAGGATTTTTTTGCTTGTTAGTGGTTTTGTGATAGTAAATAACTAATTAGTGGACTACTTTCTAGATCGCTTTCAAGGTCAGGAGATTTGGGGAAGTCCGAGGTTGGATGAGGTGGTGGAAGATACTTCCTATGGATAAAAATGTTACAAGTTTTTTAGTCTAGGTGCCAAGTTAGAAATTTTACTTAGATTCCGTCTCTCATCAAAAAACTTGCAAGATCTTCGTAATGAAACGTGATAAAAAACGAATCCCTTCCTAATAAAAAAAAACTATATAAACTTTCAAAATCTAAGTTCTTTTAGAGGGAAAATAATCATTATGGCCAAGATCGAACACTGTAAAATAATCGTATGCTTAATACAAAAACACTAAAAGATTTTAACCCTACATAACGAATCCGGAATGGAAATGACTTCAACGATTTAAAAATTCTGTAAGTGAAACGACTCTATATTATATGCAATATTCATTAGTAAAAGTAATGAAATACATTTATTAGATCGTGCGTCTTACAACATCAAAAAACAGCGCTTGTACAATATCATCTTAATTCTTCAGTAACAATTTTATTCCTCCACAACGAGGACTATAACTAAAGCTGTTCGCCAACATTTTCTCTTTGATAGTTCGTTCGTTGATCTCTTTATTCACTGGACGAGGAAGATTTAAATCATGAAAAATCATTTTCTCTTGATAGTACTTGTGACTCCCGCCTCCCTCTCTTTTGTTGGTAGAGTTTAAGTTACAACAGAAATTTTTCGTTTGCCTTCCCTGTGGAGCTCTGACTCCTCTGTTGGTGCAGGAAGATTCAAATCGGGAATTTTAAATCTTCCTTTCTCATCGTGCAGCTTCCAAGTCTTCCTACTTGCCATTGCCATTACAAAGTAAAAATTTCTAGGGTTCCTTACCGATAGCAAAAGGAAGTAAAAATTTCTAGGGTTCCTGATATCTACGGTTACCGATAGCAAAAGGATGTTGGCACTGCTATCTTTAGATAACTTCTTACTAATCAATTACGACTTTGTCATCCATGTTTTAAGGAAAATTAATTATCAGGCAGACATCTGAACGAGCTCCATACAGAAAAAAAACAAGTCATTGTTGTCATTGGTATAACTGTTTTTCTTGAGATCTGAGCGTTCCTTAAGCTCAATTCCTGCTTTTGGTGATGGCCACTCCATCAATCTCACATCTTTGACGTTGTCCAACGAAAGTCATCTGTGATCAAGTTTGACTTATGAGGTGTTAAGGGGTTGGTTTTATTGTTCTTGAAAATGATCAAATGCGATTTTGTCACCTTGTTTATTAATTGTGAGACCTTGTTTATTAATGGTGAGAAATTGGTGGTTTACTGTAGAATTTAAGATTATTTTAGATACCATAATTTTTTATTTTAGATCGAATGCGGTATAGTATACCGCAAAGTAGCTATGTAAGGAGATGCTTTTTGGTCTTCTGGTTTAGTGAAATACCATGTTTGCATATTAAGGAGATGTTTTTTGGTGTCCTGAAATACCATGTTTGCAGATTAAGAACATTTTTTTAATAAGGTTTGACCTTGGTATTAGGGAAAGGATGAGATACTATTTCTTTGAGTTATTAATACTTCTTAAATAATATAGAGTAAGTCTATTCTCTTCAAATGTTTTTTTCAGTATTTGTAGGTTTCATTAATAATTTAATATTTTTCTTATTGTTTATTAATATTAAATTTAATCAATATTCTTTAATTATTATTAAATCTAATTTATATCCTTGTACTTATTAATGTAGATTTTATTTATTATTTAATTATGGGATTTCTATGAACTTGATATAAAAAAAAAAAATTAATTTGATAAAAATAAATTAATTTGATATAAATTTTCTTTATTGTTTTTAAGTTCATTACATTTAAAAACATAATATTTAACAAAATTACTACATAACTAATGTTTGTCCAAATACATACTTGTTAAAACTTTATATTTTTGTATTTAATTCTAAACCTCTATTTAAAAATATGGTTACTTAAAAATATATTTATTTAAATGAAGGAGTATTTTATAATATTATTTATCACACAAAGAATTTATGCATAGAGGAATTTGATTCAAGTTTTTTTGTTTTTGTTTCCAAGAAGATAATATTTAATAATCATAATATTTATTTGAATTATTATAACGATAAAAAAATTCAGTAAGGATGATAGTGAGAATACTTATACCAAGTTCCTCAATATAATAATATTTCTATCAAGACTCCTCACGAAGAGTACTTCTACAATTTCTACCAAGTTCCTGTTCTCTTCCTTGGATTCGATACCATCAACAACCAACCCAACATACAGATCCACAAATTCATCATGAGGAATGTAAGTTCTCCATGGATCTTCCATGCTTTTAATCTTCTACAATGAATTTTCCATTCTCTATTCACTTAAAGTTCTGTAAAACATTCAAGAAATTGATATTTGTTAGATGATTTCATACAACGACTACATGAAAACTTTGCACCATTTTCTCAGAATATTTCCCTCGGATTTCTTAGACTATTTTAAAATTCCAAACTCTAGTGCGCACACCCACACATTACTGTATGTAAGTTTTAAACCTGTGAAGTAAAGCAATGCATATAGATTCTTAAGAGAAACATAATTTAATCAATGGCTCATACACACAGAGATTTTATACCAGAAACCCTCAATGGGGAAAACCTTTCATATATTCATTATATTGAATTTCACAATTCACCATACAATATATATACAATGTTTTTAGGTATTCCGTAGATACCAAAACCCTAATCCATTATTCACGGATTAATTCACAAAATCGCTAAAAATAGCAAAACCTGCCCAAAAAAAAATTTGGGGGCGTTGCGCATAACTAGGGGGAGGCATACTTGCCCCCCCCCCAAGGAAAGCACCCAACACACATGACACAAAAATCACTACTAGAGGGATCATTAGATGGAGTTGTCATATCTGGTGCACCGACAAACACACGTGCAAAGAATATAACACATACCCAACATTCTCCCACTTGTTATTTTCTTTGCATCCATGGATCCAAGGGATTATATAATCAACAATATAAGGAAACAATACCCATTTTTAGTGTACACTAGGAGAACTTTTCTGTGTTCACAGGATTTGTTAATGAATCTGCAACATTCTTCAAAGTGTCCACCCTTTCCAGCAACACCTTCTTCATTTGTCTTTGAATGATAGGATGGGTTCTTTGCTAGGAATATTGCACTCTCACTATCACAATCTAATCTCACTGCTTGTTGTACCAACCCAATACCTAAACATAATCTTTGTAACCATACTGTTTCCTTGCTTGCATGACTGACTACCATGTATTCATCTTCTATAGTTGAGACTGCCACTACAACCTGTCTTTTCTTCATCCAACTTATTTCTGGTCCAATTAGGTTAAACACATACCCACTTGTAGACCTTCTGTGATCTAGATCTCTAGCCCAGTCTCCATCAACAAAGCCATGTATGTCCAACACTCTGTCCAATCCTGGCCTTCCTTGGTAGCACAAACCATAACTGGTAGTGCCATGAAGATACTTGAAGACCCTCTTTATCGATGCCCAATGCTCCTTCCCTGGTTTTGACATATACCTGCTCAAAACTCCCACTCCATGTGCAATGTTTCATCTAGTACAAACCATTGCATACATGAAACTGCCAACTGCACTAACATATGGAACATGGGACATGTCCTCCTCTTCTTCCTATGTCTTGGGACATTGATCTGCAGATAACTTTATACATATAGGAATACGAAACTTGACTGGTTTACTTCCATGCATATTAAAACTCTGGAATATCGTCTCAACATATTTTCTCTGATTCAACCAGAGTTTCCTATTTTCATGATCTCTTTTAATTTCCATTCCCATAATGAAGTTAGCAGCACCGATATCCTTCATGTCAAATTTGGACGATAGTTGTGATTTCACCTCCTTAATAGCATCCATGTTATTTCCTACCAACAACATGTCATCAACATACAACACTACATAAATGAAGTGATTACCAACCTTCTTAGAATATACACAATGATCAACCCTCCTTCTTACAAATCCCAATCCAAGGATGTATGTGTCAAAATTTTGGTACCACATCCTAGGCGATTGCTTCAGACCATATAAAGACTTCTTTAGCTTATAGACCAACTCCTTGTTTCCCTTCACTATAAATCCTTATGGATACTTCATGTAGATTTACTCTTCCAGATCCCCATGTGAGAATGATTTGTTCACATCCATATGTTCCACTTCAAGATCAAAAGCAGTAGCAATAGAAAAAATAAATCCAATAGAAGTTAAATTATCAACAAGATAAAAAATATCACCAAAGTAAATTCCCTCTACCTCGGAATAACCTTTTTCTACTAACCAAGATTTGTATTTCTCCACTTTACCTTGTGCATTAAACTTCTTCATGAACAACCATTTTCTACAAACCGATTTTCTTCCAGCTAGAAACTCAACTATATCCCATGCCTCATTCTTATCCAAGACATCCATTTCTTCAACCATGCCCTTCTTCCAGACTTTACTATCCTCTAAATTCCTTGCTTCCCTGATAGTTCTGGGATCATTAGCAATAATAGATAAAGCAAAAATGGAACAAAAATCAAGTGGACTATACCTTTCTAGTTGCCTTATATCTCTCAATGATCTCCTCAATACTGGGGTATGAGCTTCTTCTTCTTCTTCTTCTTCTTTTTCTTCCTCTTCTTCAGATGTTTTAGATTTTACATCATCCAACTCAAACTCTATTTTGTCAGGTTCGTCTTGCATTGGTAGGAATTCTTGTCTGTACATATCTTTTACCTCTCTGAAAACAACATCTCGACTATAAAGAGTTTTCTTGGTTTAGGGGTTCTAAAGCTTATAACCTTTCACACCATCTTTATAACCAATAAAGATACACTTTTCATCCTTTTTATCCATCTTACTTCTATTTTCCTTTGGAACATGTACATAAGCATCCCAACCAAACATTCTAAGATGTTGACTAGAAGGTTTCTTTCCAAATCATACCTCGTGTGGAGTTTTATCATCCAATGTTGATGAAGGTGATCGATTGACTAGGTAACATGTTGTACACACTACCTCTGCCCATAATTCTTGTCCTAACCCAACACTGTTGAGCATGCTCATTTCTCTTTCCATTAGTGTCATGTTCATCCTTTTTGGAACTCCATTTTGCTAAGGAGTGTATGGAGTCGTCTTCTTCCTTGATATACCACACTTCTTACAGAATTCTTTGAATTCATTTCCACATAATTCTCCACCATTATCTATTCCCAATACCTTTATTTTCTTCCTTGTCTGATTTTCTACGAGAGACTTAAATGCTTTAAATTTATCAAATACCTTAGATTTCTTTCTAAGAAAATAAATCCATGTGCTCCTTGAAAAATTATCTATGAATGAAACATAATACACAGATTTAGCTACAACTTGTTTACTAGGGACTTTGATTGATACAAATTCCCCAACTTATCCTATAGTTCCTTGGCTCTAGATTCTTCTGAGAAATTCAACAAAACGAATCTGCAAGGCACGGTCGAATAATACTCCTTTCTCTTTTGTCCAACTTCTTCCAATCTTCCTTCGACATACCAGTAGTTGGTGTACTAGTAGTTTGTGTACTAGTAGGTTGTGTACCAGTAGCCTATTTGATAGTAGATGGTGTACCAATAAGTTGTGTACTAGGATCCACAGTGATCAATTGTTCTTTGTCTACAAGAAGGTCCTCCATCTTGAGTGTCCATAGCTCAAGGTTTTTATGTTTGAACTTCTGTATCTCCATTCTAGATGAGCTTGCCATTCTTCTTTCTATACTTGAATCAAACAGAGTCAAACCTTCAACAACAAAGGCGTCCCTCAACAACAAAGGCATCCCTCTGAAGCCAAAAATGAGATCCGATACGACATGTAAGTTTTAAACCTATGAATTAAAGCAATGCATATAGATTCTTAAGAAAAACATAATTTAATCAATTGTTCATACACAAAGTACACAAAGATTTTATACCGAAAACCCTCAAATGGAAAAACCTTTCTTATATTCATTATATCAAATTTCACCATTCACCATAAAATATATATACAATATTTTTAGGTATTCTGTAGATACCAAAACCTTAATCCCTTATTCTAGGATTAATTTACAAAACCTTTAAAAATAGCAATACCCACCCTGCAAAAAAAATTGGGGCGGTGCGCAAGGCTACTACCCATTTCCAAATGCTACACGTAATCATGGGGGGGATACCTGCCCCCCTTGGGACCCCCCAAGGAAAGTTCTCGGTGCACACGACACAAAAGTAAATAACATAGGGATCGTCAGACATAGTTTTCATATCTGATGTTCCCACACACACACATGCAAAGAATATAACACATACCCGACACTATTTTTGTGCGCCTTACAACTCTATACTGTGCACCGATGGTTTTCTACACAAACTAAAATATGCACTATGTGACACCAATTTTTTGTGCACACATCTATTCATGCTAGACTATGACCCATACAAATACAATGTTGAACCAATATCTCTTATACCATAATGTAATGTCCCCAACCACCCCATGTTGGGCAATGTCACACAACCTCAACTTCTATAGCTCCTAGTCAACAAAATTGTAATTCCCTAGAACATTGTTGAGTAATGTAATATGAAGTTTCTCTACACATATTATAATATAACAAAAGTCCGTGCAATATCACTTGAATTAACACACTCAACCCAAGCTTGAGTCACACCACACAACTTATAATAGTGGAAGAAACATTCTCTTTTCAATACAACCTTAAGGAATGAAAGTAAGTCAACATTAACTGCACACACCAACATGTTTATCACACAACATAACTATGCACACATCGATCTAGGCATTATGCGCCATGTATGATTTTACTATGCGCGGGGTATGTTTCCTTGAAAACGCACAGAAATTCCAACCTCTTGATGCACACATGATACAAACCTACACAGTCAGCCACTCAATCCTCTTTGAGAAGTATTAACCAATTCAAAAGATTAACTTATCAAACAAGGCTATCATCAACTGAGATACCTATGCACAACTATAGATAAATGCTATAGGTACCATAGTTACATGTGCAAGCAACATTAAACAGAACAAAAATAAAAAATTATATAGAACAACCCATATAACAATTAACCCATGTCAAACAAAGAAAAATAAGAACATAGTAATCAAGACAAGGACATAAAGAACACTTATCCTTTATTAAAGTCACCAACTATCGCCTTGACTCAGAATTTCTTCCGAAACATAGATGTTTTTTCCCACATCTTTCAGCAACAGGTCACCCCCAAGCTAGGGCTCGAATCCACTAAGTAAAAATACTTCTAGTGACACACTAAGGTCTGACTCACATCAAAATTGCTCGGTCTTAGATGCCCTTTATTGAAAATATCCCATAGTCCCTCATTTACCACACACCTATCATACCCAATGAAGTGTTCCCCTTTTCTTCTTAATACTCCTTTGGATTCCCCACTTCCCTTCCCAAGGTTACCAAAAAAATTATGAACATAAAGTCTCCAAACCCTGAGACTAATTCTCAATGCACCAGGGAACAATTCTTAACAATACTCTCACCTGGGCAGTATGCTCCTAAGTCTAACAACGACTTCACAAAAACCAATATCTCTCCGAGAGAGAGCTCTCAGGGTTTTTCATCTTTTCTCCTTGACAGTAAACTCAAATTACAAAACCACAACTCCTTACAAGCTTCTCTATGTAGATAAGGTAACAATCGTATTTTCCCATACAGTCCGACCCCCATCTACTCAGAAGTTCCTGAAACATGAATAATAATTCAATAATACCCAAAATATACTAAGGATAGAAATATATATTGCATTCCTTCCACTTGACACTTTTCATCTTTAGAAGTATCTTTAAGCCACTTGGTGATCCACTCCTTACACTAGGAAACTTAGCATAAAAACATATCCATGTTACACTCTTTGTAAATATTATTAAAATATTCCCCCCCTTTTCACTTTTTTAGTGGAGTCATCCCCCCATCTCATTTCATCCGAGTCCATCTATGCATAGTGATGAAATATTATATTAGTAATCATGATTATATTTACTTGGATATGCGCGCTAACTTATCTATGTCCAAGCTCACTACCCTCATAATCACACAGGCTCTTTGGCCTTAAAACACATATATTCATATGTGTAAATTAGCTTCACGCATTTCTAGTCATTACCACACAGTCACCCAAGTGCATGGAACATAGTGCAATGTGCACACTTACACAGGTGCATGTAACACATAAAATGTGTGCCCCTTGTCTTTGATAAAATTTCTCTGTGCACTACTATGATGTGTGCAATACCAAAACCAGGTGCTAATGACTCACTATCCTAAATGTAAATTACATTTACACTTGGTTCCAATGACTCACCATCCTATATGTTCAATTACAAAGGGTTCTGGATCATGGATATTAAACTGCACAACCTTGCCTCATACATCTCATTTGCAAAACTAATACACATTTGTTTCTATTAAAAATTTGGGGACATCGACATTGCATTATTATTCAGGTCAGAGTATAACTCTGTAGGAGTAAAAATGAAAAATATATAGGTCCTTTCCACACCCTTATTTGAGACATATCTCATCGGGTCTCCCTTTTCACCCTAATTATTGTGATCCCTATCATTTTTAACCTTTTTGTATACCTCGTGGACCCATACCCTTCCTGAAACCCTTATATCCCACTTATGCCATTGGTTTCCTCTTGTTTCATTTATCATAGTGGTATAGATCACTTATCTAAATTTTTGTCCATGGACCCACCCCTCATCCCCTCATGGCTCCCACTCTCCAAGAGTAAACCAATCGGAAACTGAATAATGACCTTATTTACCTTCATTCCCAAGTGAATAATGGCATTCTTTCCATTCATCCCAAAAGGGAATACATCTAGGAACAGCTCGGTAGCCACATTGATGAATTCAATTCCACCCTCAAAAAATTAATGAAACAATTCTAGGATCATTCCTCCTTTGACCTACCTCTCTATACTGAAGGCATTGACTCCAGCCAGCCTCTGCAGTCTCATTCCAACTCCCTACCTTATGAACCTCATTATTATAGAGTTGAGGTGAACAAATATAATGGATTAGATCCAACAACCTGTGTCACTCATATGGAACACTACTTATCCCTCCATGGAATTACTAATGAGCTGACCAAACTTCATTAAAAAATTATTTTTTTGGATCCAGAACGGGGTAAATGATGGAAATGGTGTATTAATGCACGCTAAGGGTATGTTTCTTGGTCACAATTTGTTACTGGGTTGTATGAATTCTTTGACATGTAAAACCACCATTTGGGATATATGACTAAGTTGAAATAGTCTAGAACAATGGAAGATTTTATTATTTCCTTTGAGCACTTGGCTTTCCAAATGAACGGCATGACAAAGGATTTCTTTTGGGAATTGTTTATCACTTGTCTTAAGGATGAAATATGATCCCACATCATAATGGATCTCCCATAGACTTTGTTGGAAGAAACTGAATGTGCCAAGGAGGCACAATAAGTCATATTGCCCTAGAGAAAAAATAATTCTTTTGTTCCCCACCCTAGACCCACCATCCCTTCCCCTCAAGCCACTCCTATCAAGCTCCAAAAATTAACACATGTGGAAATGGTTGAATTTCAACTCAACAATATTTTCTATAACTATGATGATAAATACTTTCCAAGGAACACGTGTAAAGAACATAAACATTGTATGGCCATTTCAGAGGATGTTTTAGATGAAAATGTTGAGGTTTCACCTAAAGCAATGCTACCCCAAAAAGATGATCTTATGCTTCTCTCTACATCAAAATTGCTCAGTCCTAGATGCCCGTTGTTAAAAATATCCTATAGTCCCTCATTTCCCACACACCTATCATACCCAATGAAGTGTTCCCCTTCTCTTCTTAATACTCTTTCAGATTCCCCACTTCCCTTCCAAAGGTGACCAACAACATTCTGAGCATAATGTCTCCAAACCCTATGACTAATTCCCAATGTAGTAGGGAACAATTCTTTGCAATACTCTCACCTAGAAAGTATGCTCCTAAGTCTAACAACGACTTCACAAAAGCCAATATCTCTCCGAGAGAGACTTCTCAGGGTTTTTCATCTCGTCTCCTTGACAGTAAACTCAAATTACAAAACCACAACTCCTTACAAGCTTCTCTATGCAGATAAGGTAACAATCGTATTTTCCCATACAGTCTGACCCCCTTCTACTCACAAGATCTTGAAACATGAATAATAATTCAATAATACCCAAAATACACTAAGGATAGAAATATATATTGCATTCCTTCCACATGACACTTTTCATCTTTAGAAGTATCTTTAAGACACTTGGTGATCCACTCCTTACCCCCGAAAATTTAGGATAAAAACATATCCACGTTACACTCTTTCTAAATATTATTAAAATATTCCCCCCCTTTTCCCTTTTTTAGTGGAGTCATCCCCCAATCTCATTTCATCTCAGTCTATCTACGCACAGTGATGAAATATTATATTAGTAATCATGAATGTATTTCTATGGATATGTGCACTAACCTATCTACATCCAAGCTCGCTACCCTCATAATCACACAGGCTCTCTCGCCTTAAAACACATATAGTCATATATGTAAATTAACTTTGAGCATTTCTAGTCATTACCACACAGTCACCCAAGTGCATGGAACATAGTGCAATGTGCACACTTACGCAGGTGCGTGTAACACATAAAATGTGTGCACCTTGTCTTTGATAACATTTCTCTATGCACTACTATGATGTGTCGAATACAAAAACTAGGTGCTAACGACTCACTATCCTAAATGCAAATTACATTTACACTTGGTTCCAATGACTCACTAGCCTATATGTTCAATTACAAAGGGTTTTGGATCATAGACATTAAACTATGCAACCTTGATTGATACATCTCGTTTGCAAAATTAATACACATTTATTTATGTTAAAAATTTGGGGACATCGACAGTGCATTATTATTCACGTCAGAGTATAACTGTATGGGAGTAAAAATGAAAAATATGTAGGTCCTTCTCGCACCCTTATTTGAGACCTATCTCATCGGGTCCCCCTTTTCACCATGATTATTGTGATCCCTATCATTTTTAACCTTTTTTTATACCTCGTGGACCCATACCCTTCCTGACACCCTTATTTCCCACTTATCCCATTGGTTTCCTCTTGTTTCCTTGATCATAGTGGTATATATCACTTATATAATTTTTTTTCTATGGACCCACCCCTCATCCACTCATGGCTCCCACTCTCCAAGAATAAACCAATCAAAAACTAAATAATGACCTCATTTACCTTCAGGCCCAAGTGAATAATGGAATTATTTCCATTCATGCCAAAATGGAATACATCGAGGAACAACTAGATAGCCACATTGATGAATTCAATTCCACCCTCAAACAATTCATGAAACAATTCTAGGATCATTCCTCCTTGGGCCTACCTCTCTATACTGAAGGTGTTGACTCCAACCAGCCTCTGCAGTCTCATTCCAACTCCCTACCTTATGATCCTCATCTTTATAGAGTTGAGGTGAACAAATTTAATGGCTTAGATCCAACAACATGGGTCACTCATATGGAACACTACTTATCCCTAGATGGAATTACTGATGAGTTGACCAAACTTCATTAAAAATTTATTTTTTTGGATCCAAAAGGGTGGAAATGATGGTAATGGTGTATAAATGCACGTTAAGTGTATGTTTCTTGGTCACAATTTGTTACCAGGTTGTATGAATTATCTGACATGGACACCCACCATTTAGGATATATGACTAAGTTGAAACAGTCTAGAACACTCGAAGATTTTATTATTTCCTTTGAGCACTTGGATTTCGAAATGAAGGGCATGATAAAGGATTTCTTTTGGGAATTGTTTATCAGTTGTCTCAAGGATGAAATATGATCCCACATCATAATGGATCTCCCATAGACTTTGTGTGAAGAAACTGAACATGCCAAGGAGGCACAATAGGTCATATTGGCCTAGGGAAAAAATAATTCCTTTGTTCCCCACGCTAAACCCACCATCCCTTCCCCTCAAGCCACTCCTATGAAGATCCAAAAATTAACACATGTGGAAATGGTTGAATTTCAACTCAACGATATTTTCTATAACTATGATGATAAATACTTTCCAAGGAACATGTGTAAAGAACATAAACAATTTATGGCCATTTCAGAGGATGTTTTAGATGAAAATGTTGAAGTTTCACCTAAAGCAATGCTACCCCAAAAAGCTGATCTTACGCTTCCCTCTAATCCTCCTGAAGTTGAACCATTGATTACGTTGAATTCTCCTAGTAGATTTTCTACTCCCCAAACCCTCAAATTGATTGCTTACATTAAGAACCGTAAAGTCATCATCCTAGTTAATAGTGGAAGAACTCATAATTTCATTCATCACACTCTTGCCAAAGAAATCAATTTCTATATATGTGATGTCAAAAATTTTCAAATCATGATTTTCAATGGCGATTCCATGAAATGTGGGGGGAATTGTGCAAATGGATTCCTACAAATTGGTGAGTGTAACCACAAATATCACATCTTTTCTAATGACATGCATGGTTGTGATAATGTGTTTGGTGTTTAATTCTTATGCACTCTTGTCCCCATAACCATGGATTTTAAGGATTTAACCATGAAATTCTAACATGACAACCAAAAATATAAACTACAAGGCATTACAACAGGTTCTCTGACATCATCAAATCCCATTGAATGGAAAAGTTACTCAACTCCCATTGCATGGAAAACTTACTCTAAAAGGTTCATTCTGGCATCATTTCCCAACTCCATTCCATTCAAGAAGTTGAGACACTCCCAGTACACCCCAAACTTCAATCTATCATTTCCCACCATGACACTATTTTCCAAAATCCCCAGGGCCTTCCCGCCTCCCACAATGGCCATGAAAATTCCATTCCTTTAATCCTATTCATTATTCATCCCAATTTTTTCCCTTATCATCATCCCTTTGATTAAAAAAATGAAATTGATAAAATTGTCCATGAATCATTAGAGGTGAGTGTTATCCATTCTAGTACACTTCCCTCTTCTTCCCCTTTTCTCATGGTCCTCAATATGGAAGGAACTTGGTGAATGTGTCCTGATTTTCATTCCCTCAACAAACTTACCATCAAGAAAAAATTTCCCATTCCCATCATAGATGACCTTCTGGATGAACTTACTGGGGATCAATATTTTACCAAAGTTGACCTTCCTTCTGGCTACCACCAGATATGTATAAAGGATGAAGACATTCCAAAAACTACATTTCACACTCATGAGGGACACAATGAGTTCTTGGTCATACCCTTTGGTCTATGTAATCCCCCCTCCACTTTTCAAAGTCTCATCAATCATGTCTTTCATCCTTTCCTCCGTCACTTTGCATTATTTTTCTCTGATGATATTCTCATCTAGAGTAAAATGTGGCTATCCCATCTCACCCATGTATATCAATTTCTCCATCTCCTCTCCAAGAATAAAATTTTCCTAAAATAGTATAAATGTTCTTTTGGTTTCTCTGAATTTGAGTACTTGGGCCATATTGTTCATAGTGATGGTGTAAGGGTGGATCCTAAGAAAATTGAATCTATGTCAAATTAGCGTCTCCCTAAAACTCTTAGAATTGTTCATGGTTTCCTAGGTTTAACATGATATTATCACAAATTTGTTCATAATTATGGATAAATCGTATCCCCTTCAACAACTCTCCTTAAAAAGAATTCTTTTAGTTGGACTCTAGTAGCTCACTGATCCTTTGAAGCCTTGAAAAATGCTATGTGCACTAATCATGGTAGTCATCATGCAAGGGGGACGAGCTTTAGCTTTCACCAACAAACAGTTATTGAACTGACATTTGGGCCAACCAATTTATGAAAAGTAAATGTTCGTTATTTTTCATGCAATGGATATTTGGTGCCCTTATTTATTCAGACAACACTTCCAGATTTAGATAGATCATCAAAGACTTAAGTACTTTTTGGAACAATGAATTTCATCCCTGGAGAAATAAAAATGGGTGACCAAGTTTTTTGGATATGATTATGAGATTCTTTAGAAGAAGGGAAAAGAAAATGTCGTTGTTGATGCACTTTCTAGGAAATATGAATAAGAAGGCTCCCTCTTTTCCCTTTCATTCGATATCATTAACTGGCTTCAGGATTTTCACCAGGAATGGTTACAAGACTCGAAAATTTCTAGGCTAATCCAAAAAATTTAACATGATCGCCAAGCTACTCTAGGGTATTTAAGAAAATAGTCATCTCTTAAATCCAAGGTGTCCTTTGAGTTTCATGCTTCACCTACAACTAGCCATTTAGATTTTATCAAAACTTATGAACTAGTCAAATGATATTTATTCTAGGACAATATGAAATAGGACATCCACGCCTTTGTGGTTGAATGTGATACATGTCATCACAATAAGGGAGAGACTCTAAAACCTCATGGTAAACTCCAATTTCTTTCGCTTCAACCTACTATTTGAATGGATATTTCCATGGATTTAATTAGTGGATTCCCCAAATTAGGAAATAAGTTCATCATAATGGTGGTGGTGGATTGTCTTTCCAGATATGCTCATTTATGTGCTCTTCAACATCCATGCACAATATCCATAGTGGCTCAATTGTTTGTGGATAATATCTTCAAACTACATGGCATGCCTCATTCTATCATTTTTTACCATGATCCCACTTTTACCAGGAATTTCTAGAAAGAATTATTCAGGCTCGAGGGAACCCAATTGCATATCATCACATCCTATCATCCCCAAACTGATGGCCAAATAGAAGTGGTCAATAAGTGTTTGGAAACGTATTTGAGGTGTTTTGAATTTGATAGACAACATCAATGGCTTCACTGGTTACCCCTAGCTAAATCGTGGTGCAAAACCTCTTATCATACTACCACTCACATGACTCTTTTTGAAGAAGTATGTAGACAAAATCCACCATCATTTCTCCCATGTACATGCCCGTTGTCTCCAAGGTTCAAGAGGTTGACCACAATCTTATAGTTCACATGACCATTCTCCATAATATCAAATAAAATTTGGTCATGGCTCAAAACTGCATGAAGCAACAGGAAGATCAAGATAATTTTGAATGTCAATTTCCTGAAGGGGACTAGGTTTTTATTCATATACAACCATACAATAATATTTCACTCAAATCCCAATAGTGTCAGAAAATTTCCTCAAAATGTTATGGTCCTTATACTATTCTCAAACGTGTGGGGCCAGTTGCCTATAAATTAGCTTTACCTAGTCACTCCAAGCTACATCTTGTTTTTCATGTCTCATGCTTGAAGAAATTGATTGGCACCAAGTTCCACACCCATACCAACCTACCAGAGTTGAATGAATAAGGTTCCATTTTGTTGTAACCACAAGTTGTATTGGACAGGCGAGAGCATTGTCTCCATCAATGCACCATCCATGATTTTTTGGTTCAATGGAAGGATTCTCCACCAGAAGGTTCCACCCAGGAGTTGTCTACCATTCCAAAACATGTTCATCATATTAATCCTTGAGTACAAGGCTCTTTTTCAATGGTGAGGGTATGTTTGGGACCCAACCTCCCTAATCCTTCACGTAGATAGAATAATACATTTTCCATTTAATAAAGGTAGACATTAGTTAATAAGGTCGATTTAATAAATGTGAAAAATTTGTTGATACTAAGAGGGGAGGTGAATCAATATCAATTATAATTTATGACCTTTCAAATCATTTAAATTTTCAATCAAATAAATGCATCCCAATATACAGTAAAGAGAAGAAGAATAAATGCATAGTGCAAAACAAATTTAATGTGGAAATAAACAACAAAATGATTTTATTATATAATCATAAGATTACATTCATAGGAAGCTATGACATCAAATATTATCCATCTCCAACTAGAATGAGGCACTAACCCCATGATTTATAGGAACTGACCTGAAGGAAGCTACAAGTCCCTAGATTCTCTAGTTCCAACTCGAAGGAGACTCCAAGACCCTTTCCTTGCATGTTCCTTCCAACAAAAAGTATGTATATAAAAGAATCAACATGTCACTGCCACTATCTCTTTCACTATCATTGATACATCATCATAATTAAATTGGGTCCACATAGAGATCATGGTTCTACATGGGTCCACATACAAAACCCAACAACCACATAAAAAGATGTGCCAATCATGTGCCAAAATATCCAAATATGAGCCTCACAAACTAGGTCCACATAGAGATCCTAGGTCCAAATGGGTCCACATATAAACACCGACAACCTCATGACAACATCATGGAAACATCACAACTTCATAACATGCCATACAACATCACCACAACCTTACGAAAACATCACAACCTTATAGCATACCTTGAGAATAAGAAAGACCTTAAGAGAATCCTTTAGACTTCTCTTGCACACCAAAAGACACCCCAAACACCTTATGTGCACCTCAAACCTGATATCTTTCTTGGTTTCCCTAAAAAAGAAAAATTATGTCTTGCATTTATAGTAATTTTGTCCACAAAAATTAGCCTACAATAAAAATTATATAATCTGATGGCTACTTGCCAAAACAAGAGTAATCTGAGAAGTGCTCCAAGTCACTATACTGCCACACAGAGTAAGGTCACGAAATAGAAGAAAAACACAGAACTCTACTCAAAGTAGGTTTACACAAAAATGATAATGGACCTCGGTTGTACCCTAAGATACCCATATTGAATGTGGTGAGTATAACGAGGAATTGCACCATGTGACAGTAGACAGGTGGCTTGTTTGGGTTCAATGAGGGAACCTGGTGACTCTCATTTTCTCATCCGCCCCATTTAATGGCCAATAACAGATTTAATTCCGTCTGTCAACACATCCAGTCCTCCTCGAACCCGTCATTTCCTAGTCTAGTTAGTGCTGGTGGTTGGACTTAGTTAAGTATGGTAAGGATCAATCTACTTCCAGCTTAGGGTTAAACTTCAAGTAGGAGGTCTATTGGGTTACGAAGGCTCACACTCGATCGAAGAAAATTCGTCCAAGTCTGTGGTCATCTATGTAAAACCAAACCCAATAAACCCAACGCTAAAGAAAGGATTGTGTTTACCCTTTTTATGTTCATAAAGTTCCTCGGGGTCTTGCAGTTCAAGTAGGCGCGCACAGGCAGAAGTGGGTGTTAAAGAAGAGGACGAAATATTAATTCATAGGCCTATGTCTATTCCCTTTCTACTACAATATAACCATTTAACCACTTACCAAGGTGAGTATAACTTAAATAAAAGTTGAAGAGTAAACACTAGACTATGGTTCTGTAATATTAGGAAATAAATTTGAATACACTGAGTACCATAGCTTTAAAATCAAGGTTATTCCTCTTATTGTAAATCTAACATACATACTTAGAACTTAATGTACTTAGAATAATTTTTTTTTAATGAAAAAAGTGGGGTTTATTATAGATGTTGACATGGTGTGGAAGTGGGACACATGTCACCCAGGTTTGATATGCTTTGGGGTGTTTTTGGTGGGTTTCACCTATCCATTTGATATCCATAGATTGGCTCTAACAGTTCTCTACTAGAGGGATGTCATGACATCTATTCAAGATTCTTAAATGCTTGATGACAGATTCAAATTGTTGATCGGTCTGACTTAAAAAAAAGTCCAAATGGATTTGGATCATCCATTGCAAGGGCGCATTCGGATTTTTGTAGGATAGGTCTTAAATGAGAATCCAAGATAATGTATGTGAGGAAAAATATTGACCTTTGAACAGAGTAATGGGAGATTGAACCAGGACCATCGATTTTTCCATGTTCCAAAGAGAAAATTGGCTGAGGCATGAAACATTTTAGAATGGACCTGCCGTGGACACGTGTCACCTTCTTATTGTCCCATATTGTTACTAACGTGGTGGATAGGGGGAAATATGTAACCCATATTTGAGTATTTTACCCCTGCATGTGGTGGGCTTCGCATGTCCATGTGGTATATTTGGATTGGCCCTCACACCACCCTATTGGCTGGATGATGTGACACCTGGCCAAAAGTTTTGGTGTTTTGGATCATATTTGGACTATTGATGGGGGCAACACTTATTTAAATATTTATTTTCCATCGAAGGATCCTATTTCGAGTGCTTGAGGTTTGGATCCAAATGTGACTCTGAAGAGGGTACCCCAAAACTATATATTGACCATCGATCTTGGCAAAATGTGCACGATAATAT
This sequence comes from Picea engelmannii, assembly GCA_009831015.1. NCBI lineage: Eukaryota > Viridiplantae > Streptophyta > Pinopsida > Pinales > Pinaceae > Picea > Picea engelmannii. The sequence continues at coordinate 1,341,887 of ML786575.1, read as the reverse complement.
CTGAGCCATTGGTCTTTCGAGGTCTGAAGAATTGTTATTTCTACACTCTTAGGCTGTGGTATTCTGACAAGCCCCCTAGACTATAAAATTAGCGTATTTTTGGGTGCACAAGCCCTTTTTTCCTATGCCAAGCCATTTTGGGATTCTATAATCCCGTTTTTGACCACGACAATTGTAACATCCCGCTCTAGCGCACTGAGACCACTTATTATTTGAGGACACTTGCTCGCAAGTGATATGGTCCCTTTTTGATGTTAGACATTTTGTATATGACTATGATGTGATTGACAGATGACATGATGTGTTACTATTTGATGTAGACGGGTGCTATTGACTCAGTTTTGTTGAGTGTGCAGGGTTTTTGACCTTGAGGATGCAGAGGCATCGGTAGAACCCCCTTGGACTTCGGACTGAGTCAGGGAGTGTGCTTTTGGGTTGATATGTTTATTATGATGATTCATTTGATTGATGATTTGATGTTGACATTTCTAACATGATTATTGGTGGTGCAGGATGACGATAGCTTGCCGACTTGACTCACATATGGAGTAAAGGGGCCACACACAATTGCAAAGAGGTTGAGGGAGAGGGGTCGACAGCAGCCCTGCCACCGCCTGCTAGCACTCCCGTCGTGGCTCAAACTGTAGGTTAACGATTACCTAGTTTGAGAGGACCCACGATGCCATGAGGGCCGACTGTGACAGTCGCTCACGATGATTCTAAGCGGCGCGCAATAAGGCGGGGGCCTTATTCCTTAGAGCCCTAAGTCTCCTACTAGCTCACCTGGTGGAGTATTGACTCCAGGGGTTATAGAGGTCTACCAATCAGTTCAGTCGGCGAGTGGCACCCTTGGAGCACGTGGTGCATCCTGAAGGTCACGTCGCATAGAAGAAACTTAGTCGGCGAGTGGCACCCTTGGAGCACATGGTGCATCTTGAAGGGCACGTCGCCAAAAGAAAGTCCAGAGGCGAGTGGCACCCTTGGCGCACGTGGTGCGACCTGAAGGGCACGTTGCGGTAAAAGTGGTTGATGGAGTCAGCCTGATTAGACCTAAGTCTTCAGCACCTAAATAAAACCTTAAGCATTACCCTTAACCAATCATCGTCTAGCTCAGAATTCTAAACCCTAAGCCTAAGACCTTCTAGAAACCGGGGGGGGATTTCAGT
>ML786575.1:1240864-1294073 GCA_009831015.1 Picea engelmannii | reverse complement strand
GAGCTCCATACGGAAAAAAAAACAAGCCATTGTTGTCATTGGTATAATTGTTCTTCTTGAGATCTGAGCGTTGCCTAAGCTCAATTACTGCTTTTGGTGATGGCCACTCCATCAATCTCACATCTTTCACGTTGTCCAACGAAAGTCATCTGTGATCAAGTTTGATTAATGAGGTGTTAAGGAGTTGGTTTTATTTTTCTTGAAAATGATCAAATGCGATTTTGTCACCTTGTTTATTAATGGTGAGAAATTGGTGGTATACCATCGAATTTAAGATTATTTTAGATGGAATGGGGTTATGTAAGGAGATGCTTTTTGGTCTCCTGGTTTAATGAAATACCATGTTTGCATATTAAGGAGATGTTTTTTGGTCACCTGAAATACCATGTTTATAGATTAAGAACTTTTTTTAATAAGGTTTGACCTTGGTATTAGGGAAGGGATGAGATATTATTTGTTTGAGTTATTAATACTTCTTAAATAATATAGATTAAGTCTTATTGTTTATTAATATTAAATTTAATCAATATTATTGTAATTATTATTAAATTTAATTTATATCTTTCTAATTATTAATGTAGATTTTATTTATTATTTAATTATGAGATTTCTATGAATTTGATATAATTTTTTTTTTAATTTGATATAAATTTTCTTTATTGTTTTTAAGTTCATTAGATTTAAAAACACAATATCTAACAAAATTACTACTTAACTAATGTTTGTCTAAATGTATACTTGTTAAAATTTTATATCTTTTATTTAATTCTAAAGCTCTATTTAAAAATATGGTTACTTAAAAATATATTTATTTAAATGAAGGAGTATTTTATAATATTATTTACCACACAAAGAATTTATGCATAGAGGAATTTGATTCAATCTTTTTTGTTTTTGTTTCCAAGAAGATAATATTTAATAATCATAATATTTATTTGAATTATTATAATGATAAAAAAATTCAATAAGGATGATAGTGAGAATACTTATACCAAGTTCCTCACTATGATAATATTTCTATCAAGACTCCTAAGGAAGAGTACTTTTACAATTTCTACCAAGTTCTTGTTCTCTTCCTTGGATTCGATACCATCAACAACCAACCCAACATACAGATCCCCAAATTCATCATGAGGAATGTAAGTCATCCATGGATCTTCCATGCTTTTAATCTTTTACAATGAGTTTTCCATTCTCTATTCACTTAAAGTTATGTAAAACATTCAAGAAATTGATATTTGTTAGATGATTTCATACAACGACTACATGAAAACTTTGCACCATTTTGTGAGAATATTTCCCTCGGATTTCTTGGACTATTTTAAAATTCCAAACTCTAGTGCGCACACCGACACATTATTGTATGTAAGTTTTAAACCTGTGAAGTAAAGCAATGCATAAAGATTCTTAAGAGAAACAAAATTTAATCAATGGCTTATACACAGAGTACATAGAGATTTTATACTAGAAACCCTCAATCGGGAAAACCTTTCTTATATTCATTATATCGAATTTCACCATTCACCATACAATATATATACAATGTTTTTAGGTATTCCATAGATACCAAAACCCTAATCCATTATTCCTCGATTAATTTACAAAATCACTAAAAATAGAAAAGTCTGCTAAAAATAGCAAAACCTGCCCAAAAAAAATTTGGGGGGAGCTGCGCGTAACGAGGGGGAGCCATAATTGCCCCCCCTGCAAGGAAAGAACCCAATGCACATGACACAAAAATCACTACTAGAGGGATCATCAGACGCGGTTGTCATATCTGGCACATCGACAAACACATATGCAAAGAATATAACACATACCCATCATTCTCCCACTTGTTGTTTTCTTTGCATCCAGGGGTCTAGGGTATTATATAATCAACAATCCAAGGAAACAATACCCATTTTTAGTGTACACTAGGAAAACTTTTATGTGCTCATAGAATTTGTTAATGAATCTGCAACATTCTTCAAAGTGTCCACCTTTTCTACCAACACCTTGTTTTCCTCAACCATGTCTCTCACAAAGTGATATTGAACATCAACATGATTTGTCTTTGAATGATAAGATGGGTTCTTTGCCAGGAATATTGTACTCTGACTGTCACAATCTAATCTCACTACTTGTTATACCAACCCAATACCTAAACACACTCTTTGTAACCATATTGTTTCCTTGCTTGCATGACTGGCTGTCATGTATTCGGCTTCTATAGTTGAGAGTGCCACTACAACCTCTCTTTTCCTCATCCAACTGACTTCTCCTCCAAATAGGTTAAACACATACCCACTTGTAGACTTTCTGCGATCTAGATCTCTAGCCCAGTCTGCATCAACAAAGCCATCTATGTCCAACACTTTGTCCAATCCTAGCCTTCCTTGGTAGCACAATCCATAACTGGTAGTGCCACGAAGATACCTGAAGACCCTCTTTACTGAGGCCCAATTCTCCTTCCCTGGTTTTGACATATACCTGCTCAAAACTCCCACTGCATGTGCAATTTCTGGTCTAGTACAGACCATTGTATACATGAAACTACCAACTGCAGTGACATATGGAACATGGGACATGTCCTCTTCTTCTTCCTATGTGTTGGGACATTGATGTGCAGATAACTTTACACATATAGGAATAAGAACCTTGAATAGTTTACTTCCATGTATATTAAACCTCTGCAATATCGTCACAACATATTTTCTCTGATTCAACTAGAGTTTCATGTTTTCATGATCTCTTTTAATTTCCATTCCCATAATGAAGTTAGTAGCACCGAGATCCTTCATGTCAAATTTGGACGATAGTTGTGATTTCACCTCCATAATAACATCCATGTTATTTCCTACCAACAACATGTCATCAACATACAACACTACATAAATGAAGTGATTACCAACCTTCTTAGAATATACACAGTGGTCATCCCTCCTTCTTACAAATCCCAATCCAAGGATGTATGTGTCAAACTTTTGGTGCCACATCCTAGGCGAATGCTTCAGAACATATAGTGACTTCTTTAGCTTACAGACCAACTCTTTGTTTACCTTCACTATAAATCCTTATGTCTACTTCATGTAGATTTCTTCTTCCAGATCCCCATGTAAGAATGATGTCTTCACATCCATAAGTTCCACTTCAAGATCAAAAGCAGTAGAAGAAGATAAAATAAATCCAATAGAAGTTAAATTAGCAACAGTATAAAAAATATCACCAAAGTCAATTCCCTCTACCCGGGAATAACCTTTTTCTACTAACCAAGCTTTGTATTTATCCACTTTACCTTGTGCAATAAAATTCTTCTTGAACAACCATTTTCTACCAACCAATTTTCTTCCAGATAGAAACTCAACTATATCCCATGCCTCATTCGTATCCAAGGATTCCATTTCTTCAACCATGGCCTTCTTCCAGAGTTTACTATCCTCTGAATTCAATGCTTCCCTCACAGTTCTGGGATCATCATCAGTAATAGATAAAGCAAAATTGGAACGAAAATCAAGTGGACTATACCTTTCTGGCTGCCTTATAACTCTCAATGATCTCCTCAATACTGGGGTATTAGGTTCTTATTCTTCTTCTTCTTATTCTTCTTCTTCTTCTTCTTCCTCTTCTTCAGATGTTTCAGATTTTGCATCATCCAACTCCAACTCTATTTTCTCAGGTTTGTCTTGTGTTTGTAGGAATTCCTGTTTGTACATATCTTTTACCTCTTTGAAAACAACATCTCGACTATAAAGAGTTTTCTTGGTTTATGGGTTCTAAAGCTTATAACCTTTCACACCATATTTATAACCAACAAGGATACACTTTTCATCCTTTTTATCCATCTTACTTCTATTTTCCTTTGGAACATGTACATAAGCATCCCAACCAAACACTCTAATATGTTGAAGAGGTGGTTTCTTTCCAAACCATACCTGGTGTGAAGTTTTATCATCCAACGGTGATGAAGGTGATTGATTAACCAGGTAACATGTTGTACACACTACCTCTGCCCATAATTGTTGTCTTAACCCAACATCGTTGAGCATGCTCATTGATCTTTCCATTAGTGTCATGTTCATCCTTTTTGGAACTCCATTCTAGTGAGGAGTGTATGCAGTAGTCTCCTTCCTTGATATACCACACTTCTTACAAAATTCTCCACCATTATCTATTCTCAATACCTTTATTTTCTTCCTTGTCTGATTTTCTACCGGAGACTTAAACTCTTTAAATTTATCAAATACCTTAGATTTTTTTCTAAGAAAATAAATCCATGTGTTCCTTGAAAAATTATCTATGAATGAAACATAATACACAGATTTAGCTAGGGATGGAACATGAACAACTCCAAACAAATCATTGTGTATCAACTCTAATATCCCCTTTGCTCTTGTAGCACCATATGGGAATCTTACTCTATTATGTTTACCATATATGCAATGTTCATATAAATCAAAATCCAGTGTTAAATTATACATACCTTCAACCATACCTTTATCGTGTAGTATTTGCAGGCCCTTTTCTCCAATATGCCCTAGTCTCTGATGCCACAACATGGTCTTCTTTTCTGGGACAATATTGGTCTTGTCTCCTTCATTTCTCTACTCAGGGACAACAAAACTGTTACACCCATTGGTATAAGTGCTTCCCAACAACTTGTACAAAGTTCCAAACAAAACTCCTCTCATCAAGACCATTTCTCCTTGTACCATCTTGCAAGTGCCCTTTCCAAATAAAGTATCCACTCTTGCATATTCCATATTTCTTACAAATATTAAGCTCCTGGCTAGTTTTGGAATGTGCATAAGCCAAGGGAGAGTTCTAATCCTTCTGTCTTTTAACAACAACTTAACTCTTCCACGTCCCAAGATTTTTCCTGTCGAGTCATCTCCTAGGAATACATCACCACAATCATATTTTTCATATTCAGAGAACCACTCCCTACGAGGAGTCATATGTTATGATGCACCTGATTCAATCAACCATAAATCACCTTTCGCATGTGTACTTGTATATTCCAGGTAAACATCACCTCCTTCTTTAGTGGAGGTTTTCACATCTGTGAAAGAGGTGCTATCAGATCCCTTTGGTTTTTCAACCTTCTTAGACTTGCAATCTTTCTTATAATGCCCTGTTTTACCACACTTCCAACATTCCCTCAAAGATTTTCCTGGAGACTTAGATCTACCTGTAGATTTAGAGCTCCACCCAAAAGGCTTACTAGGTTTCCTATATTGGGTACGCCCTCTTATAAATAAACATTTGTGTTGTGACCATCCATGCTTTTTCACCTCATCTCTTCAAATAACAAGGATGCAACTACATCCTCATACTTCAGTGTATATTGAGTGGTACTACCTATTGCTACAACCAGATTACCCCAAGAGTCTAGAAAAGAACATAACAAAGCAATACACTTATCTTCCTCTACAATCGTAATATTAACAAAGCCAAGTTGACTTACCGAAATATTAAAGGCATTTAGATGCTCTATCATGGAATATCCATCTTCCATCCTAAGATGATACAACTTCTTTCAAATAAACAACTTGTTTACCAGGGACTTTGATTGATACAAATTCCCCAACTTATCCCATAGTTCCTTGGCTGTAGATTCTCCCGAGACATTAAATAAAACTGAATCTTCCAGGCAAAGTCGAATAGTACTCCTTTCTCTTCTGTCCAACTTCTCCCAATCTTCCTTCAACATACTAGTAGCTGGTGTACTAGTAGTTTGTGTACTAGTAGGTTGTGTACCAGTAGCCTATTTGAAGGTAGATGGTGTACCAATAAGTTGTGTACTAGAATCCACAGTGATCCATTTTTATATGTCTACAAGAAGGTCCTCCATCTTGAGCTTCCATAGCTCAAAGTTTTTACCGTTGAACTTCTCTATCTCGATTCTAGACGAGCTTGTCATTCCTCTTTCTATACTCAAATCAAACCAAGTCAAACCCTCAACAAAAAAAACATCCCACAACAACAAAGGCATCCCTCTGAAGTCAAAAACGAGATTTGATACCACATGTAAGTTTTAAACCTGTGAATTAAAGCAATGCATATAGATTCTTAAGAAAAACATAATTTAATCAATTGTTCATACACAAAGTGCACAGAGATTTTATACCGAAAACCCTCAACTGGGAAAACCTTTCTTATATTCATTATATCGAATTTCACCATTCACCATAAAATATATATACAATGTTTTTAGGTATTCCGTAGATACCAAAACCTTAATCCCTTATTCCAGGATTAATTTACAAAACCGCTAAAAATAGCAAAACCCGTCCCCCCCAAAAAAATTGGGGTGCTGGCCCAGGCTACCGCCCATTGCCGAATGCTAGACGTAATCAGGGGAGGATACCTACCCCCCTTGGGAGCCCCCTAGGAAAGCACCCGGTGCACATGACAAAAAAATAAATACTGTATGGATCGTTAGACACAGTTGTTATATCTGATGTGCCCACACACACACATGCAAAGTATATAACACTTACCCAACACTATCTTTGTGCACATCACAAATCTATACTGTGGACCAATGATTTTCTACGCCAACTAAAATATGCACTATGTGACACCAATTTTTTTTGCACACATATATTCGTGCTAGTCTATGACCCATACAAATACAATGTTGAACCGATATCTCTTATACCATAATGTAATGTCCCCAACCACCCCATTCTGGGAAACGTCACACAACCTCAACTTCTATACCTCCTAGTCAACAAAATTGTAATTCCTCAGAACACTATTGAGTAATGTAATTTGAAGTTTCTCTACACATATTATAATATAACAAAAGTCTGTGCAATAACACTTGAAGTAACACACTCAACCAAAGCTTGAGTCCCAACACACAACTTATAATAGTGGAAGAAACATTCTCTTTTCAGTACAACCTTAAGAAACAAAAATAACTCAACATTAATTGTACACACCAACATGTTTATCACACAACATAACTATGCACACATCCATCTAGGCATTATGCGCCATGTATGATTTTACTATGCACGGGGTATGTTTCCTTGAAAACACACAGAAATTCCAACCTCTTGATCCACACATGATACAAACCTATGTAGTCAGCCACTCAATCCTCTTTGAAGAGTATTAACCAATTCAAAAGATTAACTTATCAAACAAGGCTATCATAAACTAATATACCTATGCATAACTATAGATAAATGCTATAGGTACCATAATTACATGTGCAAGCAACATTAAACAGAACAAAAATAAAAAATTATATAGAACAACCCATATAAGAATTAACCCATGCTGAACACAGACAAATAAGGACATAGTAAACAAGACAAGTACATAAAGAACACTTATCCTTTATGAAAGTCACCATCTATGGCCTTGACTCAAACTTTCTTCCGAGCCATAGATGTTTTTTATCAAATATTTTAGCAACAAGTCACCCCCAAGCTAGGGCTGGAATCCACTAGGTAAAAATACTTCTAGTGACACACTAAGGTCTGACTCACAAAAAAATTGCTCAGTCCTAGATGTTCATTGTTGAAAATATCCCATAGTCCCTCATTTCCCACACACCTGTCATACCCAATGAAGTGTTCCCCTTCTCTTCTTAATACTTCTTCTGATTCCCTACTTCCCTTACCAAGGTTACCAACAACATTCTGAACATAAAGTCTCCAAACCCTACGACTAATTTTCAATGCTCTACGGAACAATTATTAGCAATACTCTCAGCTGGAGACTATGATCCTAAGTCTAACAATGACTTCACAAAAACCAATATCTCTCTCAGAGAGACTTCTCAGGGTTTTTCATCTCATCTACTTGACAATAAACTCAAGTTACAAAACCACAACTCCTTACAAGCTTCTCTATGCAGATAGGGTAACAATCGTATTTTCCCATACAGTGCGATCCCCTTCTACTCACAAGCTTCTGAAACATGAATAATAATTCAATAATACCCAAAATACACTAATGATAGAAATATATATTACATTCCTTCCACTCGACAATTTTCATCTTTGGAAGTATCTTTAAGCCACTTGGTGATCCGCGCCTTACCGTAGGGAACTTAGGATAAAAACATATCCACGTTACACTCTTTGTAAATATTATTAAAATATTCCCCCCCTTTTCCTTTTTTTAGTGGAGTCATCCCCCCATCTCATTTCATCTTTGTCTATCTACGCACAGTGATGAAATATTATATTAGTAATCATGATTATATTTACATGGATATGCGCACTAACCTATCTACGTCCAAGCTCACTACCCTCATAATCACACAGGATCTTTGGTCTTAAAACACATAGTCATATATGTAAATTAGCTTTGTGCATTTCTAATCATTACCACACAGTCACCCAAGTGCATGGAACATAGTGCAATGTGCACACTTACACAGGTGCGTGTAACACATAAAATGTGTGTACCTTGTCTTTGATAACATTTCTTTGTGCACTACTATGATGTGTGCGATACCAAAACCAGGTGCTAATGAATCACTATCCTAAATGTAAATTACATTTACACTTGGTTCCAATGACTCACCATCCTATATGTTCAATTACAAAGGGTTCTGGATCATGGAAATTAAACTTCGCAAACTTTCCTCATACATCTCGTTTGCAAAATCAATACACATTTGTTTCTATTAAAAATTTTTGGACATAGACACTGCATTATTATTCAGGTTAGAGTATAACTCTGTTGTAGTAAAGATGAAAAATATGTAGGTCATTCCCGCACCATTATTTGAGACCTATCTCATCAGGTCCCCCTTTTCACCCTAATTATTGTGACCCCTATCATTTTTAGCCTTTTTTATACCTCGTGGACCCATACCCTTCCTGACACCCTTATTTCCCACTTATCCCATTAGTTTCCTCTTGTTTCCTGACGCAACCTCCCCTAGGCGGGCGGTCGCACTACCAGGACCTTCTCTTTCACCCCGGCCCAAAGAGTTAAATCTCTTCCAACTCCCTAGGGAGTTCTTTACCCACAGAACACTTCTTGGCGATCTTCCCTCTTCGCGTATCAGGATATCGGATCTCGTGATATCACGAGGACCACAACATTACTTCTGCCGCTCAACCGTCGACCCCGAATACTGATAGTCAACGGTCAAACCTTGGGGTGTCACCACTGGCGATGTCAACCACCTGACTTCCCAAGTCTTGAGCTCCGAGGCATCGATTCCCCGATGCAATGTTACCTATATTTCACGGTGCCTCGTGGCCCGACCCTATCCCGTCACTTCGGGAACTCGTGGATCTCGACCCCACAACACACGTTTCCCTGAGTCAGAAACCTTGAACACCGATTCCGTGGGATCCCTTGCCACCTATCGCCTACTGATCGATGGTCCCGAATAACTCGGGAAATCGCGTCTCACGATTTCAACGGGTAAATATCTGCACCTCCATTCGTCGAACGTCGATATGCGATGGCCTGCCTCTTTGGTCACTTGCAGGTTAACTCCCTCGCAGCTCTTCTTGGATCCAACGGTCAGTGGGAACTCGCAATCCAACTCGATGATTTCAAGTCGTCGATTCTCTTCCTCTTGAAGAGTATTTTGTTCCTCCACCTTCACCTTGCGCGAACTTCACCGAGTCTGTTTCCACAACAAATCAAAGGAACTATCCTTCCTGAGCTTTTCAAACTCTGACTCCTTCAGAGATCTTTCGAACACGCTCTCTGTACTCGACTTTCAACCACTCTCGATAGTGTTGAAGTTTCCTCAGATCCAGTGCACTCACAGCCACAACAACCCGTCCTTTCACTTCTGAGACTTTTAGATTTCAATTCTTCCATAAAATCACATACACAGCATATGAAAGAAATACATAACAAGAAGTAAGTATGAAAAGGCATAATGCCAGCAACACATAGAGAACAAACACATCCATGGGAATTTAATTAATTCTTCCATGTTCCCCTGTCCTAGAATCACCTCTGAGACTTCAATTCGACCGCCCTTCACTTGCACGGCCCGAATAATCCAACACCATTCCAATAGAAGAGAATAAGAGTTTAACTGTAAGGCCCCTCAATGCACTCTATGCGGAGGAATTCAACTACACTCTATGCAGAAATCTCCTGTCTCAAATAGAGAAACAATTGAAACTCATTCTCATCTCTCTCCCAGATTTCTAATCTGCCATGAAATCACGTACACAGCATATGCGATGAAAGCAAAAAAAGAAGCGAGCATGCAACAACATAAGATCAGCAACACACAGAGAATAATCACAGCCATGAAATTGAATCAATGCTTTTTATTAATTCAGTATCTGTACATGGGGATTCTTCACAAGTTCTCTACGCTTCTTTCTTGCTTCTCGATGCTAATGTTCTGCCTAATCTCAATGCTAATGTTCCAATGATACAAAGGAGGGTGTCTATACTCCGTTTTCCCCCTCGAGGCCAAAACTGTCTAATCTAGACTTAATTATCTTATCTACCTGCACTAAATCTTATCTACCTGCACTAAATCTAATAAGTGCCTCTGCTGCCTAAGGACGAGAGCTTATCTGCTCAAGGTCCATTACAATGTACAAGTACGCTTTATTTTGAACGCTTTCATTCAAATGGTGGCATAACAGATATCAAGTTGATTCAAAATTTTGGTGCTGGCGTCATCCAAGTGTCTTTTCTTTCTCCACATGCTGACTCGCTTAATGAGGAGTGAATGCTCCTGCATCATACTCCTCGGCTCAAAAAGATTTCATGGGATCCTGTCCATGAGTCCTTGCACGGTGTGACCATGCTTCTGTATTCTTGCCTCTGTCTCCCAGCTGGCATCCTCCACTGGGTGATCCTTCCATTTCACCAGGTATTCAAAATATTGTTTCCTCCTGGTTTTCCTGCCTACTCTTTTATCTAGTATGCACTCCATCTGAGGCTTCTGTGCAACTAGCAATTGTTTCTGCCACTATATTAGTGGTTCCTCATCATTTCTGGCTCCTGCATCTTTGGACCTATATGGGTATAAATCCGAAATGTTGAAAATCGGAGATATCCCGATGCCTTCGGGCAACTCAAGCTCGTATGCATTCTCGCCAAATTTCTTCAGGACTTTGCATGGCCCGATCTTCTTCATCTTGAGCTTGTTGTATGTTCCCCTTGCGAATCTTTCTCTTCTTAAGTGTGCCAGAACCATATCTCCAATCTCAAACTGAAGCTGTCTCTTTCATTGGTCGGCTCTGCACTTGTACTCTTGGTTCTCCTTCTGTAGTCGCTGTTTCACCTTCGCATGAAGTTCTTTCATCGCCTCAGCGAATTCTTCCACCCTCGCACTACTGGTTTCAGTTTGTTCTGGCTCTCTGAGCTCAGACACTCCCCTCGGCTGTGTTCCATACAAAATCTGAAAGGACTCTTGCCTGTACTCTGATTTACCGAATCATTGTACGTGAATTCTACATGTGGTAGGATCTGATCCCAACTGGTGTGATGCTCGATCACCAGGCTCCTCAATAAATCTCCCAGGCTTATATTTACCACCTCGGTCCGTCCATCTGTCTGCGGATGGTATGCCAAACTGAATACCAAGTCAGTCCCTAGTTTCTTCCATAGTGTCCTCCAGAAATGACCTATGAACTTCGTATCCCGATCCGAGACTATGCTTCTCGGTAGCCCATGCAATCTCACAATTTCTTTGAAAAAAAAATTTGCGATGTGGGTTGCATCGCTCGTTTTATGACACGGGATGAAGTGTGCCATATTCGAGAACTTGTCCACCACCACAAAGATGGAATCCACTCCTCTCTGTGTTCCCGGCAATCCCAAAACATAATCCATACTAATGGCTTCCCATGGCCTCTCAGGTATGGGAAACGACTGATAGAACCCTGTTTTCTGTTTTCAGACCTTTGCATGTTGACATATTCTTCATCTGTCAACAAACCTTTTAACATCTGCACGCATGCCTGGCCAGAAATATGATTTGCTCATCTTGGCGAAAGTCTTGTCATGTTCGAAATGACCGGCTAAGTCGCCGTTGTGTTTTTCCTTCACCAAATTCTCTCTCATAGAGCAATCTGGAATGCACAGTTGATTGCCCTTGAAGAGAAATCCATCCTGGATTAGATATTCCAGCCACGGGCTCCTATCTCTGAGCACCGGATTCTCGGCTGCCTCGTATGCTTCGCTGAAAATAATATCACCTGCATACATCTCTTTCAAGTTATCAAAACCTAGCGTTCTGACTCTGAACTCCTGCAACATCAAACATTTCCTGCTCAAGGTGTCAACTACCTTATTAGCAGTCCCTGAAATGTGCTTTATCACGAATGTGAAATTTTGCATGTATTCCACCCATTTCGCATGCTTCTGGTTCATCTTTTCCTGCTGACTCACGAAATGCAATGTGTGATTGTCACTGTACAATATGAACTCCTTGGGTATTAAGTAATGCCTCCACTTTTTCAATGCATGTATGATGGCATAGAACTCTTTATCGTATGTGGAGTATTTTAGCTTCACATCATCCAACTTCTCTCTGAAATATGCAACTGGTCTGTCATCCTGACTCAAGACTCCCCCAACAACATATCCACTAGCATCACACTTCACCTGGAAGGTCTTCTGAAAATCAGGCAGCACTAGTACTGACTACTCTGTTATCTTTCTCTTCAGCAGGTTGAAGCTCCTTTCAGCCTCTGTTGTCCAATGGAAAAATTTATGTCGCTTCTTCATAGTGTCCATCATTGTGGTGCTAATTCCACTAAAATTCTGAATGAATTTTCTGTAGAAGCTTGCTAATCCATGGAAGCTGTGTACTTCAAAAACATTCCTCGGCGATGGCCAATTCCTGATTACTTCAACTTTCTCAGGATCCATCTTCAATTCATTTGCTGAGACTACAAAGCCCAAATTAATGAGTTCTGTCTACATGAAGGAACACTTCTTCAAATTGATCAGCATCTTCTCCTGCTGCAGTCTTCTCATCACAATGGCCAAATGCCTCAAATGCTCATCCTTGGTCTTGCTGAAAATTAAAATATCATCCAGGTATACGACCACAAATTTTCCAATGAACTCCAGCAGGACTTCATTCATCAGCCGCATGAAAGTGCTCGGCACGTTTTTCAACCCAAACGGCATGACCATCCATTCATACAAACCCTCGTTTGTCTTGAATGTTGTCTTCCACTCATCTCCCTCTCTCATTCGGAATTGATCATATCCGCTCTTGAGATCAATCTTGGAAAAGTAATTTTCCCCACTCAGGCAATCCATCAAGTCGTCCATTCTCGGCAGTGGAAATATGTACCTGATGGTGATTTTATTTATCGCCCTGGAGTCTGTACACATCCTCTAGCCTCCATCCTTCTTTGGGCTCAGTACTGTTGGAACAACACATGGACTCAGACTTTCCCTCACCAGTCCTTTGTCCTGTAGATCCTGCACCTGCCTTTTGACCTCCTCGTTCTCCTGAGGTATCAACCTGTACGCTGCCTTGTTTGGTAAACTTGCTCCGGGAATGAGGTCAATATGGTGACTCACACTCCGCATCGGTGGCAACGAACGAGGTAGTTCATCCACGATGATATTAGTAAACTCCCCCAGCATTTGCTGAATCTCCTCTGGAAAATCGTCCACCCTTGTGCTTGTCAGGACAATTCTCGGCTTCCTGACAATAAAGAACTGTGGATCTTCATTCTTCTCCATCTCTGTGAGAAGCTCTTTCCCACTCATGAGAAGAATCGTGCTGCTAACCTTCGGCTTCACTTCCTTATCTTTTATCGACAGCAGTTTATGATTTCTCCCATCCTTCTCCAAGGTGTATGTGTTCATCCTCCCATCATGAACAACATTTCCATCATATTGCCATGGTCTACCCAATAATACGTGACATACGTCCATGGGAATAACATCGCACAAAATCTCATCATGATAATTCCCAATTTTAAATTTAACTAAGCATTTTTTGGTGACACTTACCCGGTGTCCCTTCTATAACCATGAGACTTTATACGGACTCGGGTGCTTAGTTGTTGTCAGCTCCAGTTTTTCCACCATCTCGATTGAAACGAGATTATCGGTGCTCCCACTGTCAATGATGATTTTACATTTCCTGTCTTTGGCTGTACAAGCCGTTATGAATAGTCTGCTCCTCTGCACTGAGCTTTCCACCTCCTTCTCAGGCTTCAAAACGATTTTATGCACTCCAAGCGATCTACCGCTGTCTGCATCTTCGCTTTCCACATCACGCCCCTGCGCCTCAGCGACGCGAGTGTTTCCCCTGTCAACTTTTCTCTCTGGACAGTCCATGGCTTTGTGGCCGTCTTTACCACATGTAAAACACGTGATAACTCCTCCTCGACCCCTGCCTCGACCTCGGGTACGAGGAAATGTGTTCACATCAGCATATCCTCTGTGCTGATCATCTTGCTGTCTCCTCGGCTTAGAATTTTGCTGCCTCTGCTGTGAGGTTCCACCTTTCTCAGCTTTTCCCTGGGGTCACTTCCAATCCTCCTTGGGCTTCTGTGTTTTCTCTTGGGAAACTATATTTCCTTCGGGCTGGCTTCTGTCTCGTCCTTGTTGTCCTTGCTTGTGGCTCAACTTCTCCTCAGCTTTTAGAGCCATTTGGTACGCATCCTCAACTGTTCGGATGGTAACCATGCTTAGTTCGTCCTGAATGTCATATCTCAGCCCATTCAGGTACCTTGCCACCTTCTCGTCATCCCTTTCCTGATGACCTTCTCGAATGTTGAGCCTGTAGAATTCCTCGGTGTACTCTTTCACCGTCATCATCTTCTGTCTCAGGTTCTGCATGCGCCTGAATAGAGTGATCTGGTAATCCCTCGGGATGAATTTCGCTTTCATCTTCGTGATCATCCTGTCCCAGCTTTTTATCTTCTGTTTGCCTTTGGAATTTCTGTCTGCCTGCAGCTCGTCCCACCATAAGGCTGCATGTCCTTTCAACTTTGTGACAGCATGCCTTACTTTCTTGTCCTATTCTATATCTTTGTAATCGAAGTAGGTGTCGAGTGCTCGGATCCAATCCAGCAACTCTTCTGCATTCAGGCTTCCTTCATAGATGGGAATATCCATCTTCGTCTTCGAGATCATCCTTGAAATGGATTTGATCAACCTTTCTGTTGATGCATATTCTATTGTGACCTCTTCGGCATCGTGTCCAGCTTCCTCTTCCACTTCAGAGTCATTGAACTCTACTGCACCAGCTCCGCGTCTCTACGCAGCCTCCATCTCCTTAAGCCTCGCTCAGAGGTCTCTTACCTAACATTCCATTTCAGCATTACCTGCTGGCCTTCCTCTTCTTCATGCGTCCCTGTCTTCACGATCAGGTGACTGCCTCTCTCGTCTCGGTGGCATCGTGAAATATGCTTCTCTCTGCTATCCGAACAAAGAGAAATCCAAAACTGAGCTCTGATACCACTCTGACGCAACCTCCCCTAGGCAGGCAGTCACACTACCAGGACTTTCTCTTTCACCCCGGCCCGAAGAGTCAAATCTCTTCCAACTCCCTCGAGAGTTCTTTACCCACATAACACTTCTCGGCGATCTTCCCTCTTCACGTATCGTGATATCGGATCTCGCGATATCGTGAGGCCCGCAACATTTCTTCTGTCGCTCAACCGCCGACCCCGAATACTGATAATCAACGGTCAAACCTTGGGGTGTCACCACTGGCGATGTCAACCACCTGAATTCCCGAGTCCCGATCTCCAAGGCATCGATTCCCCGACGTGATGTCGCTTTTATTTCATGGTGCCTCGTGGCCCGACCCTATCCCTTCACTTTGGGAACTCATGGATCTCGACCCCACGACACACGTTTCCCTGAGTCAGAAACCTCGAACGTCGATTCCGTGGGATCCCTTTCCACATGTCGCCTACTAATCGATGGTCCCGAATAACTCGGGAAATCATGTCTCACGATTTCAACAGGTAAATCTCTGCCCCTCCATTTTCTGAACGTCGATATGCGATGGCCTGCCTCTTTGGTCGCTTGCAGGTTAACTCCCTCGCAACTCTTCTTGGATCCAACGGTCAGCGGGAACTCGCGATCCAACTCGATGATTTCAAGTCATCGATTCTCTTCCTCTTGAAGAGTCTTTTGTTCTGCCACGTTCACCTTGCACGAACTTCACTGAGTCTGTTTCCACAACAAATCAAAGGAACTATCCTTCCTGAGCATTTCAAACTCTGACTCCTTCAGAGATCTTTCGAACACGCTCTCTGTACTTGACTTTCAACCACTCTCGACAGTGTTGAAGTTTCCTCAGATCCAGTGCACTCACATCCACAACAACCCATCCTTTCACTTCTGAGACCTTCGGATTTCAATTCTTCCATAAAATCACATACACATCATATGAAAGAAATACATAACAAGAACTAAGTATGCAAAGGAATAATGCCAACAACGCACAGAGAACAAACACATCCATGGGAATTTAATTAAGTCTTCCCCATTCTCCTGTCCTATACTCACCTCTGAGACTTCAATTCGACCTTCCTTCACTTGCACGGCCCGAATAACCCAACACCATTCTAATAGAAGAGAATAAGAGTTTAACTGTAAGGCCCCTCAACGCACTCTATGCGGAGGAATTCAACTGCACTCTATGTAGGAATCTCCTGGCTCAAACAGAGAAAAAATTGAAAATCATTCTCATCTCTCTCCCAGATTTCTAATCTTCCATGAAATTATGTACACAGCATATGCGATGAAAGAAAAAAAAGAAGCGAGCATGCAACAACATAAGATCAACAACACACAGAGAATAATCACAGCCATGAAATTGAATCAAAGCTTTTTATTAATTCAATATCTGTACATGGGGATTCTTCACAAGTTCTCTGTGCTTCTCTCTTGCTTCTCGATGCTAATGTTCTGCCTAATCTCAATGCTAATGTTCCAATGATACAAAGCAGGGTCTCTATACTCCGTTTTCCCCCTCGAGGCCAAAACTGTCTAATCTAGACTTAATTATCTTATCTACCTGCACTAAATCTAATAAATGCCTCTGCTGCCTAAGGACGAGTGCTTGTCTTCTCAAGGTCCATTACAATGTACAAGTACGCTTTATTTTGAATGCTTTCATTCAAATGGCGACGCAAGATATATCAAGTTGATTCAAAATTTTGGTGTTGGCGTCATCCAAGTGTCTTTTCTTTCTCCACGCGCTGACTCGCTTAATGATGAGTTAATGCTCCTACATCATTTCCTTTATCAGAGTGGTATATATCACTTATCTAATTTTTTGTCTGTGGACCCACGCCTCATCTCCTCATGGCTCCCACTCTCCAAGAATAAACCAATCAGAAACCGAATAATTACCTTATTTACCTTTAGGCCCAAGTGAATAATGGCATTCTTTCAATTCATCCAAAAATGGAATACATCCAGGAACAACTAGGTAGCCACATTGATGAATTTAATTTCACCCTTAAACAATTCATGAAACAATTCTAGGATCATTCCTCCTTGGACCTACCTCTCTATATTGAACGTGTTGACTCCAACTAGCCTCTGTAGTCTCATTCCAACTCCCTACCTTGCGACTTTCATCTGTATAGAGTTGAGGTGAACAAATTTAATGGCTTAGATCCAACAACCTGGGTCACTCATATGGAACACTACTTATCCCTCCATGGAATTACTGATGAGTTGACCAAACTTCATTAAAAAATTACTTTTTTGGATCCAGAATGGTGGAAATTATGGCAATGGTGTATAAATGCACGCTAAGGGTATGTTTCTTGGTCACAATTTGTTACCAGGTTGTATGAATTCTTTGACATGGACACCCACCATTTAGGATATATGACAAAGTTGAAATTGTCTGGAACAATGGAAGATTTTATTATTTCCTTTGAGCACCTGACTTTTGAAATGAATGGCATGACAAGGGATTTCTTTTGGGAATTGTTTATTCGTTGTCTCAAGTATGAAATATGATCCCACACCATAATGGATCTCCCATAGAAATTTTTGGAAGAAATTGAACGTGTCAAGGAGGAACAATAGGTCATATTGGCCTAGAGAAAAAATATTTCTTTTGTTCCCCACCCTAAACCCACCATCCCTTCCCCTCAAGCCACTCCTATGAAGCTCCAAAACTTAACACGTGTGGAAATGGTTGAATTTCAACTCAACAATATTTTCTATAACTATGATGATAAATACTTTCCAAGAAACACATGTAAAGAACATAAACATTTTATGGCCATTTCAGAGGATGCTTTAGATGAAAATGTTGAGGTTTCACCTAAAGCAATTCTACCCCAAAAATATGATCTTACACTTCCCTCTAATCCTCCTGAAGTTGAACCATTGATTACGTTGAATTCTCTTACTAGATTTTCTTCTTCCCAAACCCTCAAATTGATTGGTTACATTAAGAACTGAAAAGTCATCATCCTAGTTAATAGTGGAAGAACTTATAATTTCATTCAGCACACTCTTGCCAAAGAAATCAATTTCTATATCTGTGATGTAAACAATTTTCAAATCATGATTTTCAATGTTGATTCCATGAAATGTGGGGGGCATTGTTCAAATGGGTTCCTACAAATTGGTGAGTGTAACCAGAACTATCACATGTTTTCTAATGACATGTGTGGTTGTGATAATGTGTTTGGTGTTGAATGCTTATGCACTCTTGGTCCCATAACCATGCATTTTAAGGATTTAACCATGAAATTCTAACATGACAACCAAAAATATAAACTCCAAGTAATTATAGTAGGTTCTCTGAGATAATCAAATCACATTGAATGGAAAAGTTACTCAACTCCCATTGCATGGAAAAGTTACTCTAAAAGGTTCATTCTAGCATCATTTCCCAACTCCATTCCATTCAAGCAGTTGAGACACCCCCAGTTCACCCCCAGTTGAGACACCCCCATTTATAGGAACCAACCGAAAGGAAGCTACAAGTCCCTAGATTCTCTAGTTCCAACTCGAAGGAGACTCCAAGACCCTTTCCTTGCCCCTTCCTTCCACCATAAAATATGTATATAAAAGAATCAACATGTCACTGTCACTATCTCTTTCACTATCATTGATACATCATCATCATTAAATTGGGTCCACATAGAGATCTTGGTTCTACATGGGTCCACATACAAAACCCAACAACCACATAAAAACATGTGCCAATCATGTGCCAAAATATCCAAATATGAGCCTCACAAACTAGGTCGACATAGAGATCCTAGGTCCACATGGGTCCACATATAAACACCAACAACCTCATGACAACATCATGGAAACATCACAACTTCATAACATAGCATACAACAAAACCACAACCTTACGGAAACATCAAAACCTTATAACATACCTTGAGAAAAGGAAAGACCTTAAGAGAATCCTTTAGACTTCTCTTGCACACCAAAAGACACCCCAAACACCTTGTGTGTCCCTCAAACTTGATATCTTTCTTGGTTTCCCTAAAAAAGAAAAATTTTGTCTTGCATTTATAGTAATTTTGTCCCCAAAAATTAGCCTACAATAAAAATTATACAATCCAATGGCCACTTACCAAAACAGGAGTAACTCGAGAAGTGCTCCAAGTCACTATACCACTACATAGAGTAAGGTCACGAAATAGAAGAAAGACACAAAACTCTATTCAGAGTAGATTTACACAAAAATGATAATGGACCTCAGTTGTACGCCATTTAAAGGCCAATCAGAGATTTAATTCCGTCTGTCAACACATCCAGTCCCTTTTGATATTTTTATCCATGAGGAAAAGTCTGGAACTCCTCAAACCCGTCATTTCCTAGTCTAGTTAGTGCCGGTGGTTGGACTTAGTTAAGTACGGTAAGGATCAATCTACTTCCATCTTAGGGTTCACTTTCAACTAGGAGGTCTATTGGGTTACGAAGGCTCTCAGTCGATCGAAGAAAATTCATCCAAGTCTATGGTCACCTATGTAAAAACCAACCCAATAAACCGAACGTTAAAGAAAGGATTGTGTTTACCCTTTTTATGTTGATAAAGTTCCTCGGGGTCTTGCAGTTCAAGTAGGTGCGTGTAGGTGGAAGTGGGTGTTAAAGAGGAGGCTGAAATATTAAGTCATAGGCCTATGTCTACTCCCTTTTTACTACAATATAACCATTTAACCACTTACCAAGGTGAGTATAACTTAAATAAAAGTTGAAGAGTAAACACTAGACTATGGTTCTGTACTATTAGGAAATAAATTTGAATACACCGAGTAGCATAGTTTTAAAATCAAGTTTATTCCTCTTATTGTAAATCTAACATACATACTTAGAACTTAATGTACCGAGAATAATTTTTTTTTAATGACAAAATTAGGGTTTATTATAGATGTTGACATGGTGGGGAAGTCGGACATGTATCACACAGGTTTGATATGCTTTGGGGTGATTTCGGTGGGTTTCACCTATCCATTTGATATCCATAGATTGGCTCTAACAATTCTCTGCTAGAGGGATGTCATGACATCTAGTCAGGATTCTTAAATGCTTGACGACAGATTCAAATTGTTGATCGGTCTCACTTAAAAAAAAGGTCCAAATGGATTTGGATCATCCATTGCAAGGGCACATTTCAATTTTTGTAGGATAGGACTTAAATGAGAATCCGAGAACATGGATGTGAGGAAAAATATTGACCTTTGAACAAAGTAATGGGAAATTGAACGAGGACCATTGATTTTTCCATGTTCCAAAGAGAAAATTGGTTGAGGCATGAAACATTTTAGGATGGAGCCACCGTGGACATGTGTCACCTTCTAATTCTCCCATATTGTTACTAACGTGGTGGATAGGGGGAAATAGGTCACCCATATTTGAGTATTTTACCCCTACATGTGGTGGGCTTTGCATGTCCATGTGGTATATTTGGATTGGCCCTCACACCACCCTATTGGCTAGATGATGTGACACCTGGCCAAAAGTTTTGGTGTTTTGGATCAGATTTGGACTGTCGATGGGGGGCACATTTATTTAAATATTTATTTTCCATTGAAGGATCCTCTTTGGAGTGCTTGAGGTTTCGATCCAAATGTGACTCCGAAGAGGGTACCCAAAAACAATATATTGACCATCGATCTTGGCAAAGTGTACACGATAATATCTGAGCCATTGGTCTTTCGGGGTCTCAAGAATTGTTTTTTCTACACTCTTAGGCCATGGTGTTTTGATAATGCCCCTAGACTATAAAATTAGCATATTTTTGGCTGCACAAGCCCTTTTTTCCTACGCCAAGCCATTTTGGGATTCTATAATCTTGTTTTTGACCGCGACAATCTTTTGAGGGATTAATTTCTCGTTATACACACCAAGGCATGGATTTTCTTATTTTAGAGGTTCTCGACATCGACTTTTTGTTGCTAGATCATCTGATCTCAGCCTTATAACCTCATCTATCCTTCATTTGATTGCAGGAACAAATAAAATACTAACACATGCAACCATTCCTAATGGAAATCAACTACTCTTAATATAAAAGAGAATACAATTTTTAGAATTTTATTATTCTGCAACTATTTCTTCCTTCCCGATTCTATGGTCATTTAGTTTTCCAAATATATTTTGGAAGAAGACCCTATGGTTGGTAGTATGAAAATATATTAGTGGAGAAGAAGACAATTTGGAGTTGAAGCACTCATCAAAATGAAAAACTCTTTGAAACAATAAATTTCTATAAATAGGATAAAATAACCCACATGCCTTCATATTATCATATTAACCAACAAATATTAGTGGTTATCTCTTCCTCTCCATAGATTTACATATTTCATCTAGACTTCAGACCCACGTTGAACTACCAAATACTGTAAAAGTAGAGACATTGGGTTGAACATGGCTCCAAGATTCATTTGAAGTAATAGGCAACACTTCCCTACAAGGCATACGACTTTGAATGTAATTGGAACAATTGACTACTTCATCCTAGAAACAAGGTTCCATGTTCTTGGACAAAATTATGTAGCTTTCCATCTCTTTTAGTGTCCAATTCTTTCTTTAAGTAATAACATTTTACTAAGGGGTTTAGGGAATAGAGTGTTAATGTTGAATTCTGTGTTCTCTACAAAAATATCCTTGAAGGCCTAATTGATATACTCCACCCCATTATCAATGCATGGTTGCTTGAAAAAAAGAGAGGTATGCTTCTCAACAAAATACTTTAAGGTATTAAAAGTAGCGAAAACATCAGCATTAGAACTAAACTAATTACAACCAAGAGAAATGTGATAATTAATAAATAAAAGCAAGTGAATATTGAGCCCATAAAAATGAATGAGTTAGAAATGACATGAGATCACTATGTACCAACTCAAGTGGTTCACATATAGGAACTTAACTTTAGGAGATAAATCTTTATGTTGTTTTCCAAGACCAAAACCTAACAAACTCCACTAGTGAAAGAATATTTATGAAGACCAATAACCAAATTTTGTGTGTCCAACTACTTCAAATACATATATCTTAGATGACCAAATCTTTCATGACAAATTATACAAAAATAATCAACATGTGAAATTAAAATGGAACCAAAGGAAGGCTAAAACAAAGTAAACCTATACAATTGAGAGCTATGATAACATCTTCAAGAAGGAACATTAATATCTAGATTATCTAGTTCTTGAATGGCTACATCATCATGAAATAACTCTATTGTTTTACCATTACCAAAATGCAAAATCTGATAAATATAAAGTAGATTTGTAGAGATTTCAAGAACAAAGAGAACATCGTTCATGCACCCAACATTTAACGACATGGTTCATTATCCTAAAACATGAACTTTTGTAGAGACTCTGATTGTGACATGTTAAATGCTACAATTATGTGTGGAAGGTAGAAACTCATGAGAATGAGTAATATGATGTGATGCAACAGAATGAAGTATATAGTTGTCGGAATATGCATATAAATATTGACTACAGAAATCATGCCCTTTACTATATGAGGAAGATGAGGAAGGTTTGGGTATTGGAATGCTATATTATAGCATGACTTCATTCAAAGTTTCTATCTTCAACCAACATTTGGATTCAACATGCCAAAATATGGCATACAAAATATATAGATTTCATTTGACTTCTTCTTGTCTTGGAGGTAGAGTTACGGGACATGGAATATGGAGGAAAAACTTCAACATGCCAAAATATGACATAAAAATTATATACATTTCATTTGACTTCTTCTTGTCTTGGATGTTGAGTTACTCGACCTAGAAGATGGAGGAAAAACATTTTATTTTTTCGTGATGTTTGTAGGTAGACTCACTAGGTTGAGAAAAATATTTCTTTGTTTATCTTGTTTTTTGTGACTACCTTTGGAGGTATTAGCTACATGAACCAACAATATAATCTAATTACATAAGCTTATATTGTTCCCTTTTAAGAAACTCACATAAAATCTCAAAAGAGTAGGTTTTAAACTCATGTCCAAGTGCATCCATAGTAAAGTAAATTATAGAAAAGAATACCAGTAAAGGAGCTTTTACCATGGATATAATAAAGAAAATCCACTCTTGATCTAATTTTTTTCTCCAAACCCTTTCACTTATGCCAATATTAACCTAATTTTGGCAAGGTGATATTCAATGGAAACATGTTTATCAAGTACAAGTGATGAAAATTATCCTTCGAATTGTGATGATTGAAATTCATTGTCACTAGCAAACAAAGGAGCCAAGTTGTCCCAAATTTATATCGGAATTTTAAATTCAATAGTATGAAAAAACAAAATATCTAAAGAATTCAATGCAATCGAACCCATGTCTTCAAAAAGTTTGTTTCAATAAGTAAATCTCTCAACTTGCTTGGTAAGAACTAGTTGAGTCTCAACTGATATTTTCCAAAACCCTTTAGGATGCAACACTTGTTGCATATTGATTTTCTATATGTGATAATTATGGGGATTTAGGAGCTCACTAGTATTTTATTCCAGCATTTTGTCAGTAGAAAATACAAAAAGAACACTATATATGTATCTCTACAATGCCAACTATTTTTTGAGATAAGTCAAACAATGATAACAACACATTATTGATGATAATCACCTTCCAATGTGCCAAATTTCCATGAAATCAAATAGTATTTAACTTTTTTTTTAGTTATTGTTTTTTCTCTCTCTCTCCCTCTCTCCATCTCTCTCTATATAATCAAATAAAAAATTCACCAAAAAAGGACTAAATAGGAAATGTAATATCATACAAATAGAAAATGTTCTCAATGAGGGAGGCCTCATGCATACTAGTGATGTGAGAGATAACATATAAACAATATAGCTACACAACATCATTCACAAAGTTAGTTCTAGTGAAACTTGAATTTCAATTACTCTGTCGCTTTGATTTGAAGTCTTTTGCAACTAGATTCTAGTGCTTGAGTTTTTAATTTTGTACAAGATGATTGTTGTTTAATAGGGAGACTTACCAATGAAATATGAATTACCCATATAACAATTAATATAGAAGGAAAAAACAACTTTAAATCATACCAAAAATAGTGTAGAATAGTTGAATTTGATAATTAACCAAAAATGGTTGGTAGATGTGAATGTGAGAAGGAAGAAACCCAATACACCTATGAGCTTGAACTCCCCAATATCTACCACCTCCATTTAGCATTGTCTAGAATGACTATGGATATAGTAAGATGCTCATTGTTCAATATGTGAAAATACAAAAGGGATGAGATAGAGAATTGATCAAGTTTGACTTATGAGGTGTTAAGCGGTTGGTTTTATTGTTCTTGAGAATGATAAAAATGCGATTTTGTCACCTTGTTTATTAATGGTGATAAATTGGTGGTGTACCATCGAATTTAATATTTTAGATTGAATGGGGTATAGTATACCACAAAGTAGCTATGTAAGGAGATGTTTTTTGGTCTCTTGGTTTAATGAATTACCATGTTTGCATATGAAGGATATGTTTTTTGGTCTCTTGGTTTAATGAAATACCATGTTTGCATATTAAGGAGATGTTTTTTGGTCTCCTAATTTAAAGAAATACCATGTTTGCATAGTAAGGAGATGTTTTTAGGTCTCCTGAAATACCATGTTTACATATTAAGACCTTTTTTTAATAAGGTTTGACCTTGGTATTAGGAAAGGGATGAGATACTATTTGTTTGAGTTATTAATACTTCTTAAATAATATAGATTAAGTCTATCCTCTTCACAACTTTTTTTTAGTACTAGTAGGTTTCATTAATAATTGAATATTTTTCTTATTGTTTATTAATATTAAATTTAATTAATATTCTTGTAATTATTATTAAATTTAATTTATATCCCTGTAAATATTAATGTAGATTTTATTTTTTATTTAATTATGGGATTTCTATGAACTTGATATAATTTATTTTTTAATTTGATATAAGTTTTCTTTATTGTTTTTAAGTTCATTAGATTTAAAAACACAATATTTAACAAGATTACTACTTAAATGAATGTTTGTACTAATGCATACTTGTTAAAAGTTTATATTTTTGTATTTAATTATAAACCTCTATTTAAAAATATGGTTACTTAAAAATATATTTATTTAAATGAAAGAGTATTTTATCATAGTATTTATCACACAAAGAATTTATGCATAGAGGAATTTGATTTAAGTTGTTTTGTTTTTGTTTCCAAGAAGATAATATTTACAATTTCTACCAAGTTTTAATAAGAAGAGTACTTTTACAATTTCTACCAAGTTCTTGTTCTCTTCCTTGGATTCAATATCATCAACAACCTACCCAACATACACATACCCAAATTCATCATGAGGAATGTAAGTCCTCCATGGATCTTCCATGATTTTAATCTTCTACAATGAATTTTCCATTCTCTATTCACTTAAAGTTCTGTAAAACACTCAAGAAAGTGATATTTGTTAGATGATTTCATACAACGACTACATGAAAACTTTGCACCATTTTTTCATAATATTTCCCTCGTATTTATTGGACTATTTTAAAATTCCAAACTCTAGTGCGCACACCCACACATTACTATATGTAAGTTTTAAACATGTGAAGTAAAGCAATGCATATATATTCTTAAGAGAAACATAATTTAATCAATGGCTCATACACAGAGTACATAGAGATTTTACACTAGAAACGCTCAACCAGGAAAACCTTTCTTATATTCATTATATTGAATTTCACCATTCACCATACAATATATATACAATGTTTTTAGGTATTCCATAGATACCAAAACCCTAATCCATTATTCCCAGATTAATTTACAAAATCACTAAAAATAGAAAAATCTGCTAAAAATAGCAAAAACTGCCCCAAAAAAAAATTTGGGGCGCTGCGCATAACCAAGGGGAGGCATACATGCCCCCCCCTAGGAAAGCACCCAACTCACATGGCACAAAAATGACCACTAGAGGGATCATCAGAAACAGTTGTCATATTTGGCGCACACACAAACACACATGCAAAGAATATAACACATACCCAACATTCTTCCACTTGTTGTTTTATTTGCATCCAAGGGTCCATGGGATTATATAATCAACAATCCAAGGAAGCAATACCCATTTTTTGTGTACACTAGGAGAAATTTTATGTTCTCACAGGATTTTTTAATGAATCTGCAACATTCTTAAAAGTGTCCACCTTTTCCAGCAACACCTTCTTTTCCTCAACCATGTCTCTCACAAAGTAATATTGAACATCAATATGCTATGTCTTCGAATGATGAGATGGGTTCTTTGCCAGGAATATTGCACTTTGACTGTCACAATCTAATCTCACTGCTTGTTGTACCAACCCAATACCTAAACAGAATCTTTGTAACCATACTGTATCCTTGCTTGCATGACTGGCTGCCATGTATTCAGCTTCTGTAGTTAAGAGTGCCACTACAACTTGTCTTTTCCTCATCCAACTGATTTCTCCTTCAAATAGGTTAAATACATACCCACTTGTAGACCTTCTATGATCTATATCTCCATCCCAATCTACATCAACAAATCCATGTATGTCCAACACTTTGTCCAATCCTAGCCTTCCTTGGTAGTACAATCCATAACTGGTAGTGCCAGGAAGATACCTGAAGACCCTCTTTACTGATGCCCAATGCTCCTTCCCTGGTTTTGACATATACCTACTCAAAACTCCCACTGCATGTGCAATGTCCGGTCTAGTACAAACCATTTCATACATGAAACTTCCAACTGCACTGACATATGGAACCTGGGACATGTCCTCTTCTTCTTCCTATGTATTGGGACATTGATATGCAGATAACTTTACACATATAGGAATAGGAACCTTGATTGGTTTACTTCCATGCATAATAAACCTCTGAAATATCGTCTCAACATATTTTCTCTGATTCAACCAGAGTTTTTTGTTTTCATGATCTCTTTTAATTTCCATTCCCATAATGAAGTTAGCAGCACTGAGATCCTTCATGTCAAATCTTGACGATAGTTGTGATTTAACATCCTTAATAACATCCATGATATTTTGCTACCAACAACATGTCATCAACATACAACACTACATAAATGAAGTGATTACCAACCTTCTTAGAATATACACAGTGATCATCCCTCCTTCTTACAAATCCCAATCCAAGGATGTATGTGTCAAACTTTTGGTACCACATCATAGGCGATTGCTTCAGACCATATAGTGACTTCTTTAGCTTCCATACCAGCTCTTTGTTTCCCTTCACTATAAATACTTATGGCTACTTCATGTAGATTTCTTCTTCCAGATCCCCATGTAGGAATGATGTCTTCACATCCATATGTTCCCCTTCAAGATCAAAAGTAGTAGAAATAGATAAAATAAATCTAATAGAAGTTAAATTAGCAACATGATAAAAAATATCACCGAAGTCAATTCCATCTACCTGGGAATAACGTTTTTCTACTAACTGAGCTTTGTATTTCTCCACTTTACCTTGTGCATTAAACTTCTTCTTGAAAAACCATTTTCTACCAACTGATTTTCTTCTAGCTAGAAGCTCACCTATATCCCATGCCTCATTCTTATCCAAGGAATCCATTTATTCAACCATGGCCTTCTGCCAGAGTTTACTATCCTCTGATTTCACTGCTTCCCTGACAGTTTCGGGATCATCATCAGTAATAGATAAAGAAAAATTGGAACAAAAATCAAGTGGACTATACCTTTCTGGTTACCTTATATCTCTCAATGATCTCCTCAATACTGGGGTATGAGGTTCTTCTTCTTCTTCTTCTTCTTCTTCTTTTGCTTCCTCTTCTTCAGATGTTTCAAGTTTTGCATCATCCAACTCAAGATCTATTTTCTTAGGTTCATCTTGTGTTGGTAGGAATTCATGTTTGGACACATCTTTTACCTCTCTGAAAACAACATCTCGAATGTAAAGAGTTTTCTTAGTTTCTGGGTTATAAAGCTTCTAACCTTTCACAACATCTTTATAACCAACAAAGATACACTTTTCATCCTTTTTATCCATCTTACTTATATTTTCCTTTGAAACATGTACATAAGCATCCCAACCAAACAATCTAAGATGTTGAAGAGAGGGTTTCTTTCCAAACCATACCTCATCTGGAGTTTTATCATCCAACGCTGATGAAGGTGATCAATTGACCAGGTAACATGTTGTACACACTACCTCTGCCCAGAATTCTTGTCCTAACCCAACACCATTGAGCATGATCATTTCTCTTTCCATTAGTTTCCTGTTCATCCTTTTTGGAACTCCATTCTGCTAAGGAGTGTATGGAGTAATCTTCTTCCTTGATATACTACACTTCTTACAGAATTCTTCGTATGCATTTCCACAAAATTCTCCACCATTATCTATTCTCAATACCTTTATTGTCTTAGATTTCTTTCTAAGAAAATAAATCCATGTGTTCCTTGAAAAATTATCTATGAATGAAACATAATACACAGATTTAGCTAGGGATCGAACATGGACAACTCCAAACACATCACTGTGTAACAACTCTAAGATCCCCTTTGCTCTTGTAGCACCAGATGGGAATCTTACTCAATTATGTTTACCATATATGAAATGTTCACATAAATCAAAATCCATTGTTAAATTATACATACCTTCAACCATACCTTTATCATGTAGTATTTATAAGCCCTTTTCTCCAATATGCCCCAGTCTTTGATGCCACAGCATGGTCTTCTTTTATAGGACAATATTGGTCTTATCTCCTTCATTTCTCTGCTCAGCGACAAAAAAACTGTTACACTCGTTAGTATAAGTGCTTCCCAACAACTTGTACAAAGTTCCACACCAAAATCCCCTCATCAAGACCATTTCTCCTCATACCATCTTGCAAGTTCCCTTTCCAAATATAGTATCCACTCATGCATATTCCATCTTTCTTACAGATATTAAGCTCTTGGCTAGTTTTGGAATGTGCATAAGCCCATGGAGAGTTATAATCCTTCTATCTTTTAACAACAACTTAACTCTTCCACGTCCCAAGATTTTTGTTGTCGAGTCATCTCCTAGGAATACATCACCACAATCATATTTTTCATATTTAGAGAACCACTCCCTATGAGGAGTCATATGGTTTGATGCACCTGATTCAATCAACCATACATCACATTCCGCATGTGTACATGTAGATGCCAGGTAAACATCACCTCCTTCTTTACTGGAGGTTTTCGCCTCTGTGAAAGAGGTACTATCAGATCCCTTTGGTTTTTCAACCTTCTTAGACTTGCAAACCTCCTTATAATGCCCTGCTTTACCACACTTCCAACATTTCCTCAAAGATTTTCCTGGAGACTTAGATCTACCTATAGATTTAGATCTCAACCCAGAAGGATTACCAGGTTTCCTGTATTGGATAAATAAACATTTGTGTTGTGACCATCCATGATTTTTCACCTCATCAGTTCAGATAACAAGGATGAAACTGCATCCTCATACTTCAATGTAGATTGAGTGGTACTACCTATTGCTACAACTAGATTATCCCAAGAGTCTGGAAAAGAACATAACAAAGTAATGCACTTATCTTCCTCTGCAATCATAATATTAACAGAGACAAGTTTACTTACCGATGTATTAAAGGAATTTAGATGTTCTGTCATAGAATCTCCATCTTCCATCCTAAGATGATACAACTCCTTTCAAAGAAACATCTTGTTTACCAGAGACTTTGATTGATACAAATTCCCCAACTTATCCCATAGTTCCTTGGTTGTAGATTTTCTCGAGACATTCAACAAAACCGAATCTGCCAGGCAGAGTGGAATAGTACTCCTTTCTCTTCTGTCCAACTTCTCCCAATCTTCCTTTGACAAACCAGTAGCTGGTGTACTATTAGTTTGTGTACTAGTAGGTTGTGTACCAGTAGCCTATTTGATAGTAGATGGTGTACCAATAGGCAACGTACTAGGATCCATAGTGATTCATTGTTCTTTGTCTACAAGAAGGTCCTCCATCTTGAGCTTCCATAGCTCAAATTTTTTATCGTTGAAATTCTCTATATTGATTCTAGACGAGCTTGCCATTCCTCTTTCTATACTCGAATATCCATTGCAAAATCTACCACTAAACCCACGTTTATCACAGACCCAAGATAAACTTGATCTATCAAGACCAAGTCAAACCCTCAACAACAAAGGCGTCCCTCTGAAGCCAAAAACGAGATCTGATACCACATGTAAGTTTTAAACTTGTGAATTAAAGCAATGCATATAGATTCTTAAGAAAAACACAATTTAATCAATGGTTCATACACAAAGTACACATAGATTTTATATTGGAAACCCTCAACTGGGAAAAAATTTCTTATATTCATTATATCCAATTTCACCATTCGCCATAAAATATATATACAATGGTTTTAGGTATTCCATAGATGCCAAAACCCTAATCCCTTATTCCGATATTAATTTACAAAACCACTAAAAATAGAAAAAACCACCCCCCAAAAAAAAATTGGGGCGTTTCCCCAGGCTACCACCCATTACCGTATGCTACGTGTAATCAGGGGGGGGATACCTGCCTCCCTTGGGACCCCGCTAGGAATGCGCCCAGAGCACATGATACAAAAATAAATACTGTAGGGACCGTCAGACGTAGTTTTCATATTTGATGTGCCCACACACAGACATGCAAAGAATATAACACATACCCAACACTATCTTTGTGTGCATCACAACTCTATATTGTGCACCAATGGTTTTCTATGAAAACTAAAATATGCACTAGGTGACAACAATTTTTTGGTCACAGATCTATTCATGCTAGTCTATGGCCCATAAAAATACAATGTTGAACCAATATCTCTTATACCATAATGTAATGTCCCCACCCACCCCATGCTAGGCACCGTCACACAACCTCAACTTCTATAGCTCCTAGTCAACAAAATTGTAATTCCCCAGGACACTATTGAGTAATGTAATATGAAATTTTTCTACACATATTATAATATAAAAAAAGTCTGTGCAATATCACTTGAAGTAACACACTCAACCCAACCTTGAGTCACACCACACAACTTATAATAGTGGAAGAAACATTCTCTTTTCAGTACAACCTTAAGCAATGAAAGTCAGTCAACATTAACTGCACACACCAACAGATTTATCACACAACATAACTATGCACACATCCATCTAGGTATTATGCGCCATGTCTGATTTTACATTGCGCGGGGTATGTTTCCTTGAAAACGCACAGAAATTCCAACCTCTTGATGCACACATGATACAAACCTACGTAGTCAGCCACTCAATCCTCTTTGAAGAGTATTAACCAATTCAAAAGATTAACTTATCAAAAAATGTTATCATCAACTGATATACCTATGCACAACAATAGATAAATGCTATAGGTACCATAATTACATGTGCAAGCAACATTAAACAGAACAAAAATAAAAAATTATATAGAACAACCCATATAAGAATTAATCCATGTCAAACACAGACAAATAAGGATATAGTAAACAAGACAAGTACATAAAAAACACTTATCCTTTATGAAAGTTACCAACTATGGCCTTGACTCAAACTTTCTTAACAACCATAGATGTTTTTTCTCAAAAATTTCAACAACAGGTCACCCCCAAGCTGAGGCTCGAATCCACAAGGTAAAAATACTTCTAGTGACACACTATGGTCTGAATCACAACAAAATTGCTCAGTTCTAGATGCCCATTGTTAAAAATATCCCATAGTCCCTCATTTCCCACACACCTATCATACCCAATGAAGTATTCCCCTTCTCTTCTTAATACTCTTTCAGATTCCCCACTTCCCTTCCCAGGGTGACCAACAACATTCAGAGCATAAAGTCTCCAAACCCTACGACTAATTCTCAACGCAGTAGGGAACAATTCTTTGCAATACTCTCACCTCGAGAGTATGCTCCTAAGTCTAACAACAACTTCACAAAAGCCAATATCTCTCTGAGAGAGACTGCTCATGGTTTTTCATCTCGTCTTCTTGACAGTAAACTCAAATTACAAAACCACAACTCCTTACAAGCTTCTCTATGCAGATAAGGTAACCATCGTATTTTCCCATACAGTCTGACCCCCTTGTACTCACAAGATCCTGAAACATGAATAATAGTTCAATTATACCCAAAATACACTAATGATAGAAATATATATTGCATTCCTTCCACTTGACACTTTTCATCTTTAGAGGTATCTTTAAGCCACTTGGTGATCCGCTCCTTACCCTCGGGAACTTAGGATAAAAACATATCCACGTTACACTCTTTGTAAATATTATTAAAATATTACCCCCCTTTTCCCTTTTTTAGTGGATTCATCCCCCCATCTCATTTCATCTGAGTGTATCTATGCACAGTGATGAAATTTTATATTATTAATCATGAATATATTTACATGGATATGCGCACTAACCTATCTACGTCCAAGATCACTACCCTCATAATCACACAGGCTCTCTAGCCTTAAAACATATATAGTCATATATGTAAATTTGTTTTGAGCATTTCTAGTCATTACCACACAGTCACCCAACTTCATGGAACATAGTGCAATATGGACACTTACGTAGGTGCGTGTAACACATAAAATGTGTGCACCTTGTCTTTGAGAACATTTCTCTATGCACTACTGTGATGTGTGCAATACAAAAACTAGGTGCTAACGACTCACTATCCTAAATGCAAATTACATTTACACTTGGTTCCAATGACTCACCAGCCTATATGTTCAATTACAAAGGGTTCTGGATCATGGACATTAAACTACGCAACCTTGACTGATACATCTCGTTTGCAAAATTAATACACATTTGTTTCTGTTAAAAATTTGGGGACATCGAGATTGCATTATTATTCACGTCAGAGTATAACTTTGTAGGAGTAAAAATGAAAAATATGTAGGTCCTTCCTGCACCCTTATTTGAGACCTATCTCATCGGGTCCCCATTTTCACCATGATTATTGTGATCCCTATCATTTTTAACCTTTTTTTATACCTCGTGTACCCATACCCTTCCCGACACCCTTGTTTCCCACTTATCCCATTGGTTTCCTCTTGTTTCCTTGATCATAGTGGTATATATCACTTATCTAATTTTTTGTCTGTGGACCCACCCCTAATCCACTCATGGCTCCCACTCTCCAAGAATAAACTAATCAAAAACTGAATAATGACCTTATTTACCTTCAGGCCCAAGTGAATAATTGAATTCTTTCCATTCATGCCAAAATGGAATACATCGAGGAACAACTAGGTAGCCACATTGATGAATTCAATTCCACCCTCAAACAATTCATGAAACAATTATAGGATCATTCCTCCTTGGACCTACCTCTCTATACTGAAGGTGTTGACTCCAACCAGCCTCTACAGTCTCATTCCAACTCCCTACCTTATGACCCTCATATTTATAGAGTTGAGGTGAACAAATTTAATGGCTTAGATCCAACAACCTGGGTCACTCATATGGAACACTACTTATCCCTAGATGGAATTACTGATGAGTTGACCAAACTTCATTAAAAAATTATTTTTTTGGATCCAGAACAGTGGAAATGATGGCAATGGTGTATAAATGCACATTAAGGGTATGTTTCTTGGTCACAATTTGTTACCAGGTTGTATGAATTCTCTGACATGGACACCCACCATTTAGGATATATGACTAAGTTGAAATAGTTTAGAACAATGGAAGATTTTATTATTTCCTTTGAGCACTTGGATTTCCAAATGAAGGGCATGACAAAGGATTTCTTTTGGGAATTGTTTATCCGTTGTCTCAAGGATGAAATATGATCCCACATCATAATGGATCTCCCATAGACTTTGTTGGAAGAAACTGAAGGTGCCAAGGAGGAACAATAGATCATATTGGCCTAGAGAAAAAATAATTCTTTTGTTCCCCACCCTAAACCCACCATCCCTTCCCCTCAAGCCACTCCTGTGAAGCTCCAAAAATTAACACATGTGTAAATGGTTGAATTTCAACTCAACGATATTTTCTATAACTATGATGATAAATACTTTCCAAGGAACACGTGTAAAGAACATAAACATTTTATGGCCATTTCATAGGATGTTTTAGATGAAAATGTTGAGGTTTCACCTAAAGCAATTCTACCCCAAAAAGATGATCTTATGCTTCCCTCTAATCCTCCTAAAGTTGAACCATTGACTACATTGAATTCTCTTAGTAGATTTTCTACTCCCCAAACCCTCAAATTGATTGCTTACATTAAGAACTGAAAAGTCATCATCCTAGTTAATAGTCAAAGAACTCATAATTTCATTCATCACATTCTTGCCAAAGAAATCAATTTCTATATCTTTGATGTCAACAATTTTCAAATCATGATTTTCAATGGCGATTCCATGAAATGTGGGGGGCATTGTGCAAATGGATTCCTACAAATTGGTGAGTGTAACCAGAAATATCACATGTTTTCTAATGACATGCATGGTTATGATAATGTGTTTGGTGTTGAATGGTTATGCACTCTTGGCCCCATAACCATGGATTTTAAGGATTTAACCATGAAATTCTAACATGACAACCAAAAATATAAACTCCAAGGCATTACAAGAGGTTCTCTGAGATCATCAAATCCCATTGAATGGAAAAGTTACTCAACTCCCATTGCATGGAAAAGTTAAGTACTCTAAAAGGTTCATTCTAGCATCATTTCCCAACTCCATTCCATTCAAGTAGTTGAAACACCCCCAATACACCCCAAACTTGGCGACTTTGTCCTGATTTTCATTCTCTCAACAAACTTACCATCAAGGAAAAATTTCCCATTCCCATAATAGATGACCTTCTGGATGAACTTACTGGGGATCAATATTTTACCAAAGTTGACCTTCCTTCTTGCTACCACTAGCTATGTATGAAGGATGAAGACATTCCCAATACTACATTTCACACTCAGAAGGGACACAATGAGTTCTTGGTCATACCCTTTGGTTTCTCTAATCCCCCCTCCACTTTTCAAAGTCTCATGAATCATGTCTTTCATCCTTTCCTCCATCACTTTCTGTTATTTTTCTCTGATGATATTCTCATCTAGAGAAAAATGTGGCTATCACATCTCACCCATGTATATCAATTTCTCCATCTCCTCTTCGAGCATACAATTTTCCTAAAATAGTATAAATGTTCTTTTGGTTTCTCTAAATTTGAGTACTTGGGCCATATTGTTGGCAAGGATGGTGTAAGGGTGGATCCTAAGAAAATTGAATCTATGTTGAATTAGCCTCTCCCTAAAAATCTTAGAATTGTTCATGGTTTCCTAGGTTTAACATGATATTATCACAAATTTGTTCATAATTATGGAAAAATCGTAGCCCCTTCCACAACTCTCCTTAAAAAGAATTCTTTCAGTTGGACTCTAGCAGCTCACTAATCCTTTGAAGCCTTGAAAAACACTATGTGCACTAATCCTGTACCCGACCTACCTGAATTCACCAAGACCTTTGTTTCATAATTTGATGCATCAAGGAGAGGAATCATGGTAGTCGTCATGCAAGGTGGATGAGATTTAGCTTTCACCAACAAACAGTTATCGAACTGACATTTGGGCCAACCAATTTATGAAAAGTAAATGTTCGTTATTTTTCATGCAGTGGATATTTGGTGCCCTTATTTATTGGGACAACACTTCCAAATTTAGAAAGATCATCAAAGACTTAAGTACTATTTGGAACAATGAATTTCATCCCTAGAGAAATAAAAATGGGTGACCAAGTTTTTTGGATATGATTATGAGATTCTTTCCAAGAAGGGAAAATAAAATGTGGTTGTTGATGCTCTTTCTAGGAAATATGAATAAGAAGGTTCCCTCTTTTCCCTTTCATTCATTATCATTAACTGGCTTCAGGATGTTCACCAGGACTGGTTGCAAGACTCCAAAATTTCTAGCCTAATCCAAAAACTTTAACATGATCCCCAAGCTACTCTATGGTATTCTTGGCATAATGAAGAGTTTCTCTATAAAGGTCGCTAAGGTGTTCTTTGAGTTTCATGATTCAACTACAACTAGTCATTCAGATTTTACCAAAACTTATGAACTGGTCAAATTATATTTATTCTAGGATAGTATGAAATATTACATCCACACCTTTGTGGCTGAATGTGATACATGTCAACACAATAAGGGAGAGACTCTAAAACCTCACGGTAAACTCCAATTTCTTTCACTTCAACCTACTATTCGGATGGATATTTCTATGGATTTAATTGTTGGATTCCTCGAATTAGGAAATAAGTTCATCATAATGGTGGTAGTGGATTGTCTTTCTAGATATGCTCATTTATGTTCTCTTCAACAACCATTCACAATATCCGTAGTGGCTCAATTGTTTGTGGATAATATCTTCAAACTACATGGCATGCCTCATTCTATCATTTTTTACCATGATACCACTTTTACCAGGAATTTCTAGAAAGAATTATTTAGGCTCGAGGGAACCTAATTGCATATCATCACATCCTATCATCCCCAAAATGATGGCCAAATAGAAGTGGTCAACAAGTGTTTGGAAAAATATTTGAGGTGTTTAGAATTTGATAGACAACATCAATGGCTTCACTGGTTACCCCTAGATAAATCATGATACAAAACCTCTTATCATACTACCACTCACATGACTCCTTTTGAAGTAGTCTATAGACAAAATCCACCATAATTTCTCCCATGTACATGCCTGTTGTCTTCAAGGTTCAAGAGGTTGACCACAATCTTATAGTTCACATGACCATTCTCCATAATATCAAATAAAATTTGGTCATGGCTCAAAACTGCATGAAGCAACAGGAAGATCAAGGTCATTTTGAACGTCAATTTCCTGAAGGGGACTAGGTTTTTATTCATCTACAACCATGCAAGAATATTTCACTCAAATCCCAATAGTGTTAGAAAATTGGCCCAAAATGTTATGGTTCTTATATACTATTCTCAAACGTGTGGGGCCAGTTGCCTATAAATTAGCTTTACCTAGTCACTCCAAGCTACATCTTGTTTTTCATGTCTCATGCTTGAAGAAATTTATTGGCACCAAGTGCCACAGCCATACCAACCTCCCAGATTGAATGAATAAGGTTAGATTTGGTTGCAGCCACAAGCTGTATTGGACAAGCGAGAGCATTGTCTCCATCAGTGCACCATCCATGATTTTTTGGTTCAGTGGAAGGATACTCCACCAGAAGGTTCCACCTGGGAATTGTCTACCATTCTAAAACATTTTCATCATATTAAGCCTTCAGTACAATACTCTTTTTGAAAGGTGAGGGTATGTTTTGGACCTAACCTCCTTAATCCTTCATGTAGATAGAATAATACATTTTCCATTTAATAAAGGTCGACATTAGTTAATAAGGTTGATTTAATAAATGTGAAAAATTTGTTGATACTGAGAGGGGGAGTGCATCAATATCAGTTATAATTTATCACCTTTCAAAACATTTAACTTTTCAATCAAATAAATGCATCCTAATATACAGTAAAGAGAAGAAGAATAAATGCACAATGCACAACAAATTTAATGTCGAAATAAACTGCAAAATGATTTTATTATATAATAACAAGATTACATTCATAGGAAGCTATGACTTCAAATATTATCTATCTCCAACTAGAAGGAGGCACTAACCCCATGATTTG
The DNA here is from genome assembly GCA_009831015.1 of Picea engelmannii. Classification (NCBI taxonomy): domain Eukaryota; kingdom Viridiplantae; phylum Streptophyta; class Pinopsida; order Pinales; family Pinaceae; genus Picea; species Picea engelmannii. The sequence continues at coordinate 1,256,013 of ML786575.1, read as the reverse complement.
TAGGAAGCTACAAGTCCCTAGATTATCTAGTTCCAACTCGAAGGAGACTCCGAGACCCTTTCCTTGCCCCTTCCTTCCACCATAAAATATGTATATATAAAAAAATAAACATGTCGTTGTCATTGTCTCTTTCACTATCATTGATACATCATCATAATTAATCTGGGTCCACATAGAGATCCTGGTTCTACATGGGTCCACATACAAAACCCAACAACCACATAAAAACATGTGCCAATCATGTGCCAAAATATCCAAATATGAGCCTCACATACTAGGTCCACATAGAGATCCTAGGTCAACATGGGTCCACATATAAACACCAAGAACCTCATGACAACATCATGGAAACATCACAACTTCATAACATAGCATACAACAACACCACAACCTTACAGAAACATCACAAACTTATAACATACCTTGAGAATAAGAAAGACCTTAGGAGAATCCTTTAGACTTCTCTTGATGGAAGTTGCACTCCTCAGATAACGTTTGCTTCCTCAGGACCTTCTTCCACTCACGGCATGAAGAACTCAAATGTTCTTCTAATTCCCTATCGGGAATTTTCCTTACCCACAGAAATGCTTCAAATGATCTCCCTTTGTGATTAGGAAATCGGACTTCATGATTTCGCGAATCCTATGGTCGTGCACCTCATGCTTCACAATACCTCGAAACCCGATGGGTAAGTGCCAACGCCTTCTGTTCCTATCGGGAATCCTTCCATGAGGATTTTGACACTTTTGATGTCGAAAACAACTTGCTTCATTGATCCCCTACTCCTGATATGCCGATACACCGATGCGGCATGACACACGTCCTCCACTCAAGGGCTTGTAATTAATTTGGCGTCGCGTTTCAGAGTTTCACAACTTCTCCCACGATGATTATTACGTCACCAAGAATCTCGATACCCCGATCCCCGATGCATGTGAGAAGTGACTCCTCCACGTCACTCTCCCCTCGTCCCTCTATAGCACATGGCGGAATTGCGAATCCTGATGCCAATGGATTCAGGACTTGCCTTTTCCCGATCCCCGATATGGTCTACCACCTGTCCTCCACTATCTCCTGCTATGGCCCCACGACTCTCCTATCGGGATATCCCATTTCGAGATTTCGAGCTACAAGATTTCTCTATTCTTGAAAACTCTGATTTTCCAAACCCTGACTTATTGGGATCTCCTGACACGCGTCCCACATGATGGACAGTTCTGAGCTTATCAGGATATCGCGGATCGTGATTCTTGATGTTGTCATTTCTCCACTTCCAGAATTCTCGATGACTTCAATATCCTGATGACTTCTCAGGACACTCCTCTGCTTACTAGGGATTAACCCCATTGTAACTCTTGCCAAATCTGACGGTTGACAGGAGTTCAGATACTGGCCCAACGGTTCACCATCCTTTCGAGCTCAGACTCTGATGTGGCCGTAACCTCCTCGCTAATCTGTCGGACCTGACGGCTGGCGGGATTTCCACGAGTTTCCTCCACAAGATCTCGACTATCCCTCCTCCCTCTTCGAGGATTCTTTGATGTGAAACCTTCAGTGCAGTCCTTCAACAAATTTTGAAGGTTCTACTCCTCCTGATCTTTTCCCAACTGTTCACTCTCTTAGAATTTGGAACCCTTTTCTCGCACTCCTTACGGAAACTCTACAAACACATCAAGGGTTCAGCCTCCCTTGACTCTGCGCACACCTGCAACCACAGTCTTTTGATACTGACTCAGAATCGCAACTCTGAGACTTCTTCCTAGCCTACGCACTCCTTGCACGACAATGTGCCTAACTGTACCTTCGAGGAAATGAGAAAAAAAGTTAACTCCAATTGAACCCTTCTGTCAACGCACTCCTTGAGGACAATTCAATTGCACTCCTTGCAGGAATCCTCTGGTTCAATTAGAGAAACAATTTAAACTCATCCTTTCACCCTCTCAGACTTCAATTCATACAGGAAATCACATGCATAGCATATAAAAGCAAATGCATTAGAGGAAGCAAATATTCATGAGAATAACATCAATACACAGAGAAACGACACAAACCATGAATTTGAATCAAAGATTTCTTCTATTAGTTCAAATGCATGTACATGGGTGTTCTTCATACAATTCTCTACCTTCTCTTTTCTTTCTACTACTGTTAATGTTACAATTATACAATGAGGGTGTCTATATCCATTTTTCCCTCTTGGACTCTAAAGCTATCAAATCTACAATTAAATTCTTATCTACCAGCATTAACTAAATTAAATGTCGACTATATACCTAAGTATCAGAGCTTAAAGGCTCAAGGTCCATTACAATATACAAGTGTTCCATCTCTTAAATGACTCATTTAAGATTTTGCGCAATGGTTCCAAAGCATTTTCCAAAAAATTGTGCTTCCATGTCCAACTGTCCTCCTCTTTCATGCTGGCTCGCTTGATGAGTTGACGATGCTCTTGCATCATCTCTTGCACACCAACAGACACCCCAAACACCTTGTCTGCACATCAAACATGATATCTTTCTTGGTTTCCCTAAAAAAAAAAAATTCTCTGTTGCATTTATAGTAATTTTGTCCCCAAAAATTAGCCTACAATAAAAATTATACAATTCAATGGCTACTTACCAAAACATGAGTAGTCCGAGAAGTTATCCAAGTCACTATACTACCACATAGAGTAAGGTCACTAAATAGAAGAAAAACACATAACTCTACTCAGAGTAGGTTTGCAAAAAAATGATAATGGACCTCAGTTGTTCCCTAAGATACCCATATTGAATGTGGTGAGTATAACGGGGAATTGCACCATGTGAAATTAGTGATGTGGTGTGTTTTGGTTAGATGAGGGAACCAGGTGACTCTCGTTTTCTCATCCACCCCATTTAGTGGCCAATCAGAGATTTAATTCCGTTTGTCAACACATCCAGTCCCTTTTAATATATTTATCCATGAGGACAAGTTTGGAACTCCTTCAATCCGTCATTTCCTAGTCTATTTAGTGTCGGTGGTTGGACTTAGTTAAGTATGGTAAGGATCAATCTACTGCCAGCTTAGGTTTCGCTTTCAACTAGGAGGTCTATTGGGTTACGAAGGTTCTCAGTCGACCGAAGAAAATTCCTCCAAGTCTGTGGTCACCTATGTAAAACCCAACCCAATAAACCCAATGCTAAAGTAAGGATTTTGTTTACCCTTTTTATGTTGATAAAGTTCCTCGGGGTCTTGTAGTTCAAGTAGGCACGCATAGGCGAAAGTGGGTGTTAAAGAGGAGGACAAAATCTTAAGTCATAGGCCTATGTCTATTCCCTTTTTACTACAATATATCCATTTAACCACTTACCAAGGTGAGTATAACTTAAATAAAAGTTGAAGAGTAAACACTAGACTATGGTTCTGTAATATTAGGAAATAAATTTGAATACACCGAGTAGAATAGTTTTAAAATCAAGGTTATTCCTCTTATTGTAAATATAACATACATACTTAGAACTTAATGTACTTAGAATATTTTTTTTTTAATGAAAAAATTGGGGTTTATTATAGATGTTGACATGGTGGGGAAGTGGGACACGTGTCACCCAGGTTTGATATGATTTGGGGTGATTTTGGTGGGTTTCACCTATCCATTTGATATCCATAGATTGGCTCTAACAGTTCTCTTCTAGAGAGATGTCATGACATCTAGTCAAGATTCTTAAATGCTTGATGACAGATTCAAATTGTTGATCGGTCTCACTTAAAAAAAAGGTCCAAACGGATTTGGATCATCCATTGCAAGGGCGCATTTGGATTTTTGTAGGATAGGACTTAAATGAGAATACGAGAACATGGATGTGAGGAAAAATATTGACCTTTGTGTTAGCTCCCAAAATGAAGCCATCCTTTTGGTCGAGTTTTGGGGTGGATAGCATGGCTATCGTTAGTGTCCTCAAGTCATTTTTGAGTTTTTATAGCTGCAGAACTTAGGTTTTGGTTTTTGTCTTAGAAAATAATATGACCCATAAAGTCTTCTTTTCAAAATTTTCAGAATTCAGTTTCAACAGCTAACGCATGGCCAAAATTTGAGTGTTAGCTGTGGAAAGTGGCGACTTTCAACAGCTAAGGAGCGCTTCTGATAAGCCTGTGCGCTGTTGAAAGTGGTGAATTTCAAAATGTTCGACAATCAGTTTCGTGGGTTGTGCGTTGTTGAAAGTGCATACTTTCCGTAGCTATGGAGAGGTTTTTACAAGGTTGTGCGCTGGTGAAAGTGAAAACTTTCCGCAGCTAAAAGGCAATTCTAAAAAGGTCACACGCTGAGGAAAGTGAATACTTTCAATAGTTAACCGGGGTTTTCCACAGGGTCATGCGTTGGTGAAAGCGGAAAGTATGAACAACTAACATAGGCATTTTCCATGGGCCATTGGTTGAAGAAAGAGGGAATCACGTGCGTGATATCCATGTCTAAAGGAAATGATGATATGATCATCCCACGTCAAACAAATCCAAATCATGCGCTGATAAGAGTGGGTAATGATGGAAACTCAATTCTGCACGTCAGAATAGGATTCTGATGCGAATTCAGCTCAGAAACTCACGCTACATAATCATGGCATCTGGGATGTTAAGATTGAATTCAGTGGTGCAAGTATAGAGGATGTATTGCTGGCCTGATAAGCATCAAATCAAGTCGTTGTTTCCATTTCATACCCTGTTCGCGGAGGTTTGTCAAAGTTTCAAATATTTTAAAATAGAGCTGACCCCCAAAGTGCTTTCAACAGCGCATAAGCACAGCTCGACCAGCAGTTGCAGGGGTTAGAAATTGTCGGATCTTTGGGCTACAAAATGGTGAGAAAACGCAGTGGTGCTCTACTCAAGAGAGAGCTATATAGCTTGTCCTTTTTACAGACACACCCCGAAGTCCAAAGACATTTTTCAAATGCAGGGTGTATTGGGTTCGTTGAAAAATTGCAAATTGGTTTCAACCAGTCTACGGCAGAAGCTTTTACCAAGACGTTCGATGGAAACAAAGCTCATGTTGGGTCCATGGAAATTAGAGTGTATAAAGTTATCATTGCCACAGGTACAAGCCTACCTAGAACCGGTCAGAGATGGTTTAAAACCACTGCTCCCAAAAATTTGGACTTCAGAGTTTATTTGAAAGAGGGATACAAGCACAATGCATGGAAAGTGACGGCTTTCAACAGCTAACCCGCGAAAGATTAAACGAGTTAGCTGCTGAAAGCTGGAAAAGTAATTTTTGAAGTCAAAGACAGGATAGTTCATTCCAAACAGGTTTTGAAGGAGATCCAGTATATCAATGGGCTATCAGAGTGCATGCAAAGGGTTCAGCATCAGAGGTTCGAGAGAATTTTGGTAACACATGCAAAACCATTTCCTCAAAAATCGACCATGAGGATTGGGAGATCTAACTGTTAGACAGGTGTCCTGCCATTCTTCACCACATTGCAGATACCAGGAGCTGAAGGATGCAGATGGCAAATTTTGGAGATTGAAGACAGTTCGAGTTCTAAGTTTAGTGATTAAGACTTTATTTTCAAGTTGTTTAGATAGAATTGAATTGTTTTTATTAAATACAGATCCATGTTTTTAGGATCTGTGAAACTGTTTGTAAGAGGCTATAAATGCCTATTTTTGATATGAAACAAGGGTTCAAACTGGGAGAACTTTTATGTCATTATATAGACTCTTTTTACAGAAATAAAGTGGAGTTTCCCTTCGTTTGCAATACCAGAATTGTCCATTTTTCATTCTCTGTACTTTAATTTCAGTTTATTTTAGTTCATAAAGACTATTACCTCTTTGTTGAACTCATAGGATTGAAACTAAAGGATTCTTTGCTGTCTTGTATTAGGCCCTACTTTCATTTGTATTGGAAAATCAAGAATAATATTCTCCATTCTCTCTTTCAATTATTTGATCTGGTTATTGTTCACTGAAAGAACTACATCTTTACATGTGTGATAAGTTGTTTCTTACATAAATCATTCAAGACCGCATTGTCCCAAACACATAAAAACCATTATTTCTAAGTTACCAAGCATCCTTAGCCTACAACCCTAAGGAGTTTCTTGGAGTGATAACACTTTGAACAGAGTAATGGGAGATTGAACGAGGACCATTGATTTTTTCATGTTCCAAAGAGAAAATTGGTTGAGGCGTGAAACATTTTAGGAAGGAGCCACCGTGGACACATGTCACCTTCTTATTCTCCCATATTGTTTCTAACGTGGTGGATAGGGGGAAATATGTCACCCATATTTGAGTATTTTACACTTGGATGTGGTGGGCTTCACATGTCCATGTGGTATATTTGGATTGGCCCTCACACCATCCTATTGGCTGGATGATGTGACAGCTGGCCAAACGTTTTGGTGTTTTGGATCAGATTTGGACTGTTGATGGGGGGAACACTTATTTAAATATTTATTTTCCATCAAAGGATCCTTTTTGGAGTGCTTGAGGCTTGAATCCAAATGTGACTCCGAAGAGGGTACCCAAAAACCATATATTGACCATCGATCTTGGCAAAGTGTGCATGATAATATATGAGCCAATGGTCTTTCAGGGTCTGAAGAATTGTTATTTCTACACTCTTAGGTTGTGGTATTGTGATAAGCCCCCTAGACTGTAAAATTAGCATATTTTCGGGTGCAGAAGCCCTTTTTTCCTACGCCAAGCCATTTTGGGATTCTATAATCCCCTTTTTGACTGCGACAATCTTTTGAGTGATTAATTTCTTACTATACACACCAAGGCATGGATTTTCTCGTTGTAGAGGTTCTTGACATTGAATTTCCATTGCTAGATCTTCTGATGTCAGCCTTATAACATCATCTATCCTTCATTTGATTGCAGGAACAAATAAAATACTAACACGTGCATCCATTCCTAATGGAAATCAACTACTCTTAATATAAAAGAGAATACTATTTTTAGAATTTTATTATTCTGCAACTATTTCTTCCTTCCCAATTCTATGGTCATTTCTTTTTCCAAATATATTTTGGAATAAGAACCTATGGTTGGTAGTATGAAAATATCTTCAACATGAAAATTTATTAGTGGAGAAGGATACAATGTGGAATTGAAGCACTCATCAAAATGAAAAACTCTTTGAAACAATAAATATCTAAAAATAGGATAAAATAACCCACATGCCTTCATATTATCATATTAACCAAGAAATATTAGTGGTTGTCTCTTCCTCTCCATAGATTTACATATTTCATCTAGACTTTAGACCCACGTTGAACTACCAAATACTCTAAAAGTAGAGACATTGGGTTGAACATGGATCCTAGATTCATTTGAAGTAATATGCAACACTTCCTTACAAGGCATACGACTTTGAATGTAATTGGAACAATTGACTACTTCATCCTAGAAACAAGGTTCCATGTTCTTGGACAAAATTATGTAGTTTTCCATCTCTTTCAGTGTCCAATTCTTTCTTGAAATAACAATATTTTACTAAGGGGTTTAGGGAATATAGTGTTAATGTTGAATTCCATGTTCTCTACAAAAATATCCTTGAAGGCCTGATTGATATACTCCACCCCATTTTCAATGCATGGATTCTTGACAAAAAGAGAGGTATGCTTCTCAACAAAATACTTGAAGGTATTAAAAGTAGCAGAAACTTAACCATTATAATTAAACTAATTACAACCAAGAGAAATGCGAGAATTAATAAATAAAAGCGAGTGAATACTGAGCCCATAAAAATGAATGAGCTAGAAATGACATGAGATCACTATTTACCAACTCAAGTGGTGCACATACAACAACTTAATGTTAGGAGATAAATATTTATGTTGTTTTCCAAGAATAGAACCTGACAAAATCCACTAGTGAAAGAATATTTATGAAGACCAATAACCAAATTTTGTTTTTTCCAACTACTTCAAATACATATAGCTTAGATGACAAAATCTTTCATGACAAATTATACAAAAATAATCAACATGTGAAATTAAAATGGAACCAAAGGAAGGCTAAAACAAAGTAAACCTATACAATTGAGAGCTATGATAACATCTTCAAGAAGGAACATTAATATCTAGATTCTATAGTTCTTGAATGGCTACATCATCATGAAAAAACTCTATTGTTTTACCATTACCAAAATGCAAAATATGATAAATATAAAGTAGATTGGTAGAGATTTCAAGAACAAAGAGAATATCATTCATGCACCCAACATATAACTACATGGTTCATTATCTTAAAACATGATTTTTTGTAGAGTGTCTGATTGTGACATGTTAAATCCTACAATTATGTGTGGAAGGTAGAAACTCATGAGAATGAGTAATATGATGTGATGCAACACAATGAAGTATATAGTCATCGGAAGATGCATATAAATATTGAGTAGACAAATCATGCCCTTTACTATATGAGGAAGATGAGGAATGTTTGGGTACTGGAATGCTATATTTTAGCATGACTTCATTCAAAGTTTCTAGTTTCAACCAACATTTGGATTCAACATGCCAAAATATGGCATAAAAAATATATAGATTTCACTTGACTTCTTCTTGTCTTGGAGGTAGAGTTACTGGACATGGAATATGGAGGAAAAAATTCAACATGCCAAAATATGACATAAAAATTATATACATTTCATTTGACTTATTCTTGTCTTGGAGGTCTAGTTACTCAACCTGGAAGATGCAGGAAAAACATTTTATTTTTTTGTGATGTTTGTAGGGAGACTCACTAAGTTGAGAAAAATATTTCTTTGTTTATCTTGTTTTTTGTCCTTACCTTTGGAGGTATTAGGTACACGAACCAACAATATAATCTAATTAGAGAAGCTTAGATTGTTCACTTTTAAGAAACTCACATAAAATATCAAAAGAGTAAGTTTTAAACTCATGTCCAAGTGCATCCATAGTAAAGTAAATTATAGAAAAAAATACTTCTAAAGGAGATTTTACCTTCGATATAATAAAGAAAATCCACTCTTGATCTAATTTTTTTTCTCCAAACCCTTTCACTTCTGCCAATATTAACCTAATTTCAGCAAGGTAATATTCAATGGAAACATGCTCATCAAGTACAAGTGATGAAAATTATTCTTCCAATTGTGATGATTGAAATTCATTGTCACTACCAAATAAAGGATCCAAGTTGTCCCAAATTTATATCGGTGATCCGGATTATTTTCGACACGAAATGAGATTGGAGATATAATAAAGAAATGCACAGAGATATCACAGATATTCAATAATATAATAGAAATGTATCGAATATGCAACCATAAACATAGATATATAGTAATACATGATTTCTATTAATGAAAGAAATGTAGACACTGTAAAAATACAGAGTGGAAGACTCGCTAGAATAGTGGCAACTTATCTTTGAGAAGAGATGTGACGGCTACTTGCATTCGCAAGAAGATGATTACAATCAGGCTTTGAAGGCATTTTTACAATAAAAAAAAATGCCAAAAGTCCTAGACATCCAAAAACCTAACCCTAGGAGATGAAGCGTCAAAAGTCATGTGGGCCCTGTTTGGGTAAGTGAGTACATCAACTTCCCGGGGTAGTAACTTTTGTATACGATCTCTGTTTTAGGTGTGTGATAGCTCGTTGGAAAGGTATCGTTGAGGATATTCATTGAGAACCTCAATCTCGAAAAACCTTCATTTGGACCTTCAAAATGGCCCTAGAAGTTAAAACCTGCTAAAAATAGTAAATTGCCAAAATTGCCAAAAAACCGTTTTGAGCCATTTGGAAAAGGTGGGTGGCCACCGATATCCACTTGGATCAATCGGATTTTTAAATTCAATAGTAAGAAACAACAAAATATCTAAAGAATTCAATCCAAGCAAACCCATGTCTTCAACAAGTTTGTTTCAATAAGTAAATCTCTCAACTTGCTTGGTAAGCACTAGTTGAGCCTCAACTGATATTTTCCATAACCCTTTAGGATGCAACAATTGTTGCATATTGATTTTCTATATGTGATAATTATGGGCATTTAGGAGCTCACTAGTATTTTATTCCACCATTTTTCCAAAAGAAAATACAAAAAGAGCACTATATATGTATCTTTGTAATGCCAACATTCTTTTGAGAGAACTCAAACAATGATAACAACACATTATTGGTGATAATCACATTCTAATGGGCCAAATTTCCGTGAAATCGAATAGTATTTAACTATTTTTTTAGTTATTTTTTTCTCTCTCTCTCTCTCTCCCTCTATCCATCTCTATATATATAATCATATAAAAAATTCACCAAAAAAAGACTAAATAGGAAATGTAATATCATACAAATAAAAAATGGTCTCTATGAGGGAGGCCCCATGCATACTAGTAATGTGAGAGATAACATATAAACAATATAGCTACACAACATCATTCACAAAGTTAGTGCGAGTGAAACTTGAATTTCAATCACTCTGTCGGTTTGATTTGAAGTCTTTTGCAACTAGATTCTAGTGCTTGAGTTTTTTATTTTGTACAAGATGATTGTTGTTTAATAGGGATACTTACCAATAAAATATGAATTACCCATGTAACAATTAATGCAGAAGAAAAAAACAACTTTAAATGATACCAAAATTAGTGCAGAATAGTTGAATTTGATAATTAACCAAAAAATGTTGGTAGATGTGAATGTGAGAAGGAAGAAACCCAATACACCTATGAGCTTGAACTCTCCAATATCTACCACCTCCATTTAGCATTGTCTAGAATGACTATGGATATAGTAAGATGCTCATTGTTCAATATGTGAAAATACAAAAGGAATGAGATAGAGAATTGATGAATGGGGAGCTTGATATCTACTTCACTTAGAAAAAAGCATCAAAATTGGTTGAGTAAATTCATAAATTTTGACACTCAATCCTTAATGTTGTATGTAGAGGAGGATATCTTAATTGATATGAAGATGAACAATGAAATTATCTAGGACAGTAAAGGAACATAGATCAACTTTCTCCTCTTCTATTTTATCTGACCTAGATCTTGAAGATATGATCTAGATCTTGAAGTTCAGACAACTTGAAAATATCTCTCAAAAAAAATGAGAAGGTATTTTCATAGAAGTTGTTGATACCATGATATATTTAAAAGAATATCTTAGGAAAAAAAGAGATCACAAAAAACAAAAAACCTTATAGAAAACAAAATGAAAATGATTTGTTAGATTTGTTGTAATTAAATACAAGACAATGTCTCCTATATAACAAAGGAAGAGATCTATTATTCACAAATAAGTATGTGTGACACCTTGGACGATCAGGATGCCTACACGAGTATACGACTAACACTAGTTGGCTACATTGCAAAAGAACACTAACAACTATAACTTGAATTCTGAGTAGACAATGTGATCATTTCCCCCTATTTAGTTACAACATAAGAGGGAGGGTGTGATCTCTGTGTCTCCTTCTCTAGAGAGAAAGAACAAAAATCTGGGACATTATTTTTCTTTTGGGAGGAGTTAGGGGCTACGATGACCTGATTGACACATAATCCTTCTATGTGGAGGCATTGGCATGAAAATTCCGTTGATTTATACATGCCACTTAAGTCCATCCCATTGCAATGTCATGGATCTAGGTACTATACTTTGTTAGGAGGTTGATGGTGGTGGGGTTTGTTGTGTATCAAGCTAATTCATTCATGAACATTTCAGTGGGACTCCTAGCTAAAAGAAGTGAATCATTTCTAAAACAAAAATATCAAGTGCATATAATAACTCATCTCTTCTAAATTATAAATATAATTCTCAAAAAGAGGAAGGAAGGAGAACAATCATGTCCCAACCCTATCTTACAATTAATTTCTTTGAATTAGTCCTAGTACACTGTTTTAATATCGAATCGCTAAATTTGATATATGGTACTTTGAGCAAAAAAATTAATAAATTTTTAAATGGTCAAATTGGTATCTCAAACCTTAACAAGAAAATGATAAAAATGAAATTCTCTTAAATCTAATTAGTTTTGATAACTCGAGAAGTTATCTAAATATATATTATAAAGATTTTGAAAATTTATAATTCCTTTTTAAATAAATTGTTTTTTCTCTACCCTCTATATATTATAAAGATAGCAAGCTCTTTCATCATGATGCATGCTAGGATTTTTCTAGTCCATTTCACTATGTAAATCATAAAATATCTTTTTGTATTTTAACATTGTTAATTGTTTTCTTTAAATTAAGTGTAACAAAGAAATATCTTTAATCTTTTTAAATGAAACTTATTAAATCCATTTTATTCTAAAATACTTATTTAAAATATTTATGATTATAATATATATATAAATTATATATATATAAAATTAAAAAACATTCATTCTAAAAACATTAACTAACTAATAAAATTTTATAATTAATTGAAATAATTTAAAACGTTGTTGTTATTTGACATTTATCAGAGTTTGCATCATTTGATGCAATGATATATATGAGAATATATATTGTCATTAATGAACATTGATATACATGAAAATATATATAGTTATTATTGTTGGAATTTGAATATGGTTTAAATGTTATGAGAAACGATTTTTTTTATATATTTTTTGGGGAATTTTTGTTTGAAATTTGGCAAGAAATGGTTATATCTGTAGATTTGAGTGATTATTTTAGTGAAATCAGAATGTTCTAGTGTTTTTCCAACATGTTGAATCCATTTATGCATTAAGAAATGGATTTTAAATAACAAAAAATTGTGATTTTGTGTAGATTTATGTCGTGAGATTCCGGCGAAAAAATATGTTTCGTAGAACAGTGAGACAACGCCCATCTTAATCCGTCAAACAATTTTTTTTTACATTTTAGGTTTACATATTACTCTTGAAAAGAAATTATGTCTAAAAGTGCGACCGTCAACAATGAAGTTTTGATAAGAAACTAATTGTTCAATGCTGAAGTTTTGAGAAGAAACTAAGCGAGCATTAGATGCCTCCTTCCTACCTAGTAATTATAAGTTTCCTCAAGGTGCTTCCACTTCTACACAACTTTCACACCAAAGAATCCATCAATGGCTTGAAGAGTAACTTTTATAGTTATTTCAGGTCCCTTAAGTTATCTAACAAAATACGATTATATACACTTTATTTTGATTACATTTAATCGAATAATTTTCCACATGGAATTTTTTTTGTTGTATTGAGGGAACTAAAAAGGTTTATCATATGAAAAACAAATAAATAAGAACACATCAACATACAAGAAAAGAACCACCACTAAAGTCTTCTCCCAAATTTAACATCCAACCCTACATTACATTGCTTCCAGCATGAAAGTTTCCAGTGGTGTTTAAAGATCAAGTAAAATAAGCGTCACTCATGAGTACTAAAATAAAGATACCATAAAAAAACAAAAAAAAGAACGACAGTAAATCTAACCCAACATACTTAAAAAATACCTTTAATTAAATATTTTTCAATTGTTTAAAGCAAAAAAAACCTCTAAAATGGATAAAATCGACATCAACATTCATTTATAAAATTTTCATTTATCTCCTTACCTACCACCCCTACCAGAATAGACTATGAAATTGACATTTCATATTATTATAACTTGTCATAAATACATTATATTGATTTTGTTGTCTCTTGTAGGAGACAAGGATGAAATTTCAACCGTGGCCATGACGTGCAAATGTGTTGCTTCTTAATAAATCGTGGGCTAAAAGTTCACACATATGGAGTCATGGTAAAATAATTGAAATTTAATAAATTGTTTATTTTATAAAATTGATTTAATTTAAGTAATAATAATAATCTAATTTGAAGGTCGTGATCAAGTTAGACACTAAATTGGTGTATGAGACACCCTTGTTTGTAGGACAAGGGACCTTCTCCTCACAAGGATTAATTGTTAAAGTCTATGAAGGTATACATACCCTACCCTCCTATGGATTAGAAATTGCTAACTCTTAATATGAAAGACATCTTCTTAAACATTAGGCCCACTGAAACTATATATAGTGGTGGTTTCATGACAATATTCTAATTGATATTAATATTTCCTTCTATCATGTTTTAAGAGGAATAAAAAGAAAATTGAAATTCAAGTCTCTCATGTTTAGACTACTCTATGTTGGTGCACTCTATATTTATATGATTAATTTTGTACAAAATTTAGATGTTATATGTGATGGAAAAATGGGAAAGACATTTAAATCTCTTCAATATTCGACTAGAAATTGTGCATCTCTTCTTTCCTGAAAACATGAAGATCACATAATTGTTGAAGTGAGTTATGGTGATGATTTTAACTATAATCAGAAGTAATAAATAAAATTATTAATATTACTTATAAGCACTTAATATCTTGGTATATTAATATCAATTAATATCTTTTAATTTCTACTACCTCAACCATTCCAGTTTTTTTAAATTTGTCTAAAAATGGTGCAATTAGATAATTATTTGAAGATGAGAATCTACTTTAATAATGACTTTTCAATAGTATTACATTTCCTTTTCCCATCACTTCAATATTACCATTCAACAAACTTTGCCCCATAAACTTAACCCCGCATTCATTTTCTCCATCTCTTACAATCTAGAAAGCCCACTTTTGTAATAATAATAATAATTTAATTTTAAGGTGACAACCAAGCGAGACACCAAATTGGTGTATGAGACCCCCTTATTTGTGGTACAAGGGATCCTCCTTTGAAAGATAATTTAGTTTCTAATGTCTACAAAGGTGTACATACCCTAGCCCCCTCTTTATTTGAACCTACGACCTCATAAGAGGAAACATGTGTTGTTAACCATTAGGATCTCGAACAATGGACTTATTTTTTTATGAAACACTTGAAATTTATCTTCAAATACCATGGATGAAATATCAAGACAACATGTTAAATACCCTATATATGTTGACTCTAATTGATCCAAACTTTATTGAGAATCATTAGTATACATCACCTAGAAATCATTAAAGATTTTGACAAGATGAACTCACTCGACACCAATAACACATCCAAACACATTAGGATTCAATTTTATTAAATAAAATTTGTTCATTAATTTAATATTTTATCCCCACGGCTGAAGTTTGTGATGGAGTGTACTCTTAAAAAACTCTTTTATGTGTTCCAAACTCACAAAAAAGTTATATACTTGATATACTTTATATTGATATGAGATAAACTATAAACTCCAATTTG
>ML786575.1:1174698-1202349 GCA_009831015.1 Picea engelmannii | reverse complement strand
ACGCTCCTCTTGCCAATCCTTTTTTTTTTTTTTCCGCCTTACCTGTTCGCTACCCTTGGAAGGCTCATTGGGATGGTTAGAAGCATTAAATCTCCACCAGTGCATACTTAATCTTTGTCACCCGTGAATCTCATTATTGTTTCTGTATTACAGTTTAGAAAATATCGGTGTATCTCAGAAATTGAGCTTAACACAACCGCTTCCTTATTTTCGATCCAAATTGATGGAACATCCTCGTTTCATACCTACCTCTTACCAATCCCATAACCAGCCCTTGCCTTAGAGGCCATCGTAAGATAGAGGAATAGTGTGTGCTGGAATTCAACCGTGCATTGGCACTCACGCTGGTCGTTGCCTTATATCAACGGGTTTCTCAAGATTACATTTGTTGTACAAGAAGACCTAGAAAATGTACAGACCTCCTGGATTAGTGTGCTGCGTAACTACTCACTGCTAAAGTTTTATTTGAGTTCGAGTCCTGAACCTGGATGGAGGGCGTGGTCGGTTGTAAGAGGAAATATTAAATTATAGTCGACAACTTCGAAGAAATAAATTTCGCCATATTACTTGGGTGTTAACCGTTGGCGCCTTGGGACTCTTAATACTTGGGATTACACAACATTAAAAATAAATGGTTTAGATTGCATTCAAATTATGTTAATTTCCGAATTATTTATTTTGTTTTTATTTGTTTACGTCTATTCAATGATTTAACCGCGTGCACCCAGCCTGTCCGCATTCTTCCCAGGGCACGCTAGTCAAGGGTGGCGATTACTAGCCAGGACGCTGTCACCGTTTTCTTGGTAACTACTGCAGCGTTTAAGTTGTCGCCCACCTTAATACCTCTGTACATCCTCGGCATGCATCCAGCATTAACGCTGAAGGATACCCTGACTTTACCCTCACCCTTCCAACCAACGGCGGAATTCACTTTTATTTAACACTAACTCAGCTGTCGAGAACACAGATATCGAGTCATTAATTATTGGCTTAATTCATGGTATTTGTTATTTTCGGACAGTTATCGAACCATTAATTCTTGGCCTAAAATAATTGTTTGATATTCGGTCCAAACCCTAATTACAGCTATTTCTCGGGTTGGGGATCATGTCTCGTTAAACATTTTGCATTATGTGTCTGGCATATGAATTAGTCAATTAGTTGTGTGGATATTGAATTTGTGCTTGTTCAAATAAGGGATATTGCTTAAAATGCCGTGAAATACTAGTATAAATCACAATAAAAATATTGGTTTAATTATAGTCATTTTAGAGTTTTTATTTTTGATCTTTTTCCCATAATGTCCTCCTTGAAGTAATTGACAATAAAAATATTGGTTTTAATTATAGTCATTTAACGTTTTTATTTTTGATCTTTTTCCAATAATGTCCTCCTTAAATTAATTGACAATAAAAATAGTCATTTTAATTATCGTCATTTTAACGTTTTTATTTTGATCTTTCCCAATAATGTCCTCCTTAAATTAACTGATATTTTAGTATGGCTATCTTTACATTTTGCCATTTCTGATGGTATTGTCCATTTTTCAACATAAAGCTACTTGTACCCTTGCAGCTACTTATTATGATGACACTTTTCCTTTAATATCGATATGTTAGAGGTGGCGCGAATTATCTTATGTATGGTTCCTTTTTAAATAATTCTATTTAAACCCTTTCATTTTACATATTGTAATTGTATCGCTTGCCAACGATAATTATAATGGTTAATTTACTTGACTGCCATGGTAACAATTGTCAAATTTCAATAATGGTAATTGTTTTAATTTGCGATGTTATAATGTTGTTGACTTGAGTTATTAATGCTGTCAATTTGCAATGACTTATTTTGCTAAGGGCAAGGACTGATAAAGTTTAAATCGAACGCTAATGATGAAGCTTGAACTGCAACCCTAGAAATAGCTTAAGATCATTGGTGATATTGTTAATTTGCACTAGTATTATTTGTTATAAATTGCCATGTTAATTATGATGGGTGATCGAAATGTTATTAATGGTTAATTGGAATGTTAATGAGTATGTCAGATTGCAATGCTAACATTGTTTAATGGAATGCCAATGACGAAGTTTAATTGCAATGCTATTTGTCTTGTAAGGGTGTTGCATATGCTATAACATTAACATTGTTAAGTTGCGATATTAAGTACTGCTTAATGGAAGGTAATGCTTGCTCAAAAGGAAATATTAGTAATGGTTTAATTTGCAAGACTATTGATGATAGTTGAATCACCCTGGTAAAATTTTGTTTAGTGGAGTGTTCGTGAGGATGTTTAACTACAAGGGCATTATTCGTTGAATTGAAGTGATAATGTTAAGGTCTTCGCAGGTTAATAATAATTAGTGGTGCATGTATCCTGATGTTGTCTTCGGTCTCCATAGGAGTGGGTCGTTAGTAGAGCCCTCGTGGCTTGCGTCTCCCGTAGTGTTCTTGACTGTCTCTGATTTTGTTGTATTGGGTGGTATTGTATTGCGTAGTACGTTCATGTCGGGCGGGGTATAGACACCTCTTGTAGCTTAGTATTTGTGTCTGTGTGTGTATCCGGAGGAGGAATCCAGTGTCGTATCAAGAGTCTCGAGCTATTTAAAGGCACAGTTCCACTCTTGCGACACATTCCGAGCCGTATCAGTAGTCTCGGGCTGTTTAAAGGCACAATTCCACTACTACAACTCTACTGATGGATTCTTTCATTCTGTGACCGTGTTGTGCTTAACCCCTGGTTTCTGTCTCTGCCTACAGCCATTAGTTGCCCACCTCCGTTCCGGGGGCGTTTTCTTCTTGTTGTCGCTATGATATGTCGGGTCGACTTGATTTTGTTCATCTTACTTGCGTCCTGTCGGTTCGAGTATTGACTTAGAGTCTAGGGGGATGTTTCTTCTACACACGCGCACACACACAAAAAAAAAATTTCACCAGTTGACTAAGTAGATTTCCTTAGCCAGGAGGGTTGTTACAGAATGAAACATAATAGACAGATTTAGCTAGGGATGGAACATGAACAACTCCAAACACATCACTATGTATCAACTCTAAGATCCCCTTTGCTCTTGTAGCAGTAGATGGGAATCTTACTTGATTATGTTTACCATATATGCAATGTTCCCACAAATCAAAATCCAGTGTTAAATTATACATACCTTTATCGTGTAGTATTTGCAGGCCCTTTTCTCCAATATGCCCCAGTCTTTGATGCCACAACATGGTCTTCTTTTCTGGGACAATATTGGTCTTGTCTCGTTCATTTCTCTACTCGGGGACAACAAAACTGTTACACCCATAAGTATAAGTGCTTCCCAACAACTTGTACAAATTTCCACGCCAAACTCCCCTCATCAAGACCATTTCTCCTCATACCATATTGCAAGTGCCCTTTCCAAATATAGTATCCACTCCTGCATATTCCATCTTGCTTATAGATATTAAGCTCCAGGCTAGTTTCAGAATGTGCATAAGCCCAGGGAGAGTTCTAATCCTTCCGTCTTTTAACAAAAAATTAACTCTTCCATATCCCAATAATTTTGTTGTCGAGTCATCTCCTAGGAAGACATCACCACAATCATATTTTTCATATTTAGAGAACCACTCCCTATGAGGAGTCATATGGTATGACGCACCTTATTCAATCAACCATACATCACCTTCCACCTGTGTACTTGTATATGCCAGGTAAACATAACCTCCTTCTTTAGTTGAGGTTTTCTCCTCTGTGAAAGAGGTACTATCAGATCCCTTTGGTTTTTCAACCTTCTTAGACTTTCAATCTTTCTTATAATTCCCTATTTTACCACACTTCCAACATTCCCTCAAATATTTTCCTAGATACTTAGATCTACCTACAGATTTAGAGCTCCACCCAGAAGGCTTACCAGGTTTCCTATATTGGGTACGCCCTCTTATAAATAAACATCTGTGTTGTGACCATCCATTCTTTTTCACCTCATCTCTTCGGATAACAAGGATGCAACTACATCCTCATACTTCAATGTAGATTGAGTGGTACTACCTATTGCTACAACCAGATTATCCCAAGAGTCTAGCAAAGAACATAACAAAGTAATACACTTATCTTCCTCTGCAATCATAATATTAACAGAGCCAAGTTGACTTACCAAAGTATTAAAGGCATTTATATGTTCTATCATGGAATCTCCATCTTCCATCCTAATTTGATACAACTTCTTTCAAAGAAACAACTTGTTTACTAGGGACTTTGATTGATACAACTTTCCCAACTTATCCCATAGTTCCTTGGCTGTAGATTCTTCTGAGACATTCAACAAAACTGAATCTGCTAGGCAGAGTCGAATAGTACTCCTTTCTCTTCTGTCCAACTTCTCCCAATCTTCCTTCGACATACCAGAAGCTGGTGTACTAGTAGTTTGTGTACTAGTAGGTTGTGTACCAATAGCCTATTTGATAGTAGATGGTGTACCAATAGGTTGTGTACTAGGATCCACAGTGATCCATTGTTCTTTGTCTACAAGAAGGTCCTCCATCTTGAGCTTCCATAGCTCAAAGATTTTAGTATTGCACTTCTCTATCTCGATTCTAGACGAGCTTGCCATTCCTCTTTCTATACTCGAATCAAAGCAAGTCAAACCCTCAACAACAAAGGCATCCCTCAACAAGAAAGGCATCCCTCTGAAGCCAAAAATGAGATCTGATACCACATGTAAGTTTTAAACCTGTGAATTAAAGCAATGCATGTGGATTCTTAAGAAAAACCTAATTTAATCAATTGTTCATACACAAAGTACACAAAGATTTTATATCGAAAACCCTCAACTGGGAAAACCTTTCTTATATTCATTATATCAAATTTCACCATTCACCATGAAATATATATACAATGTTTTTAGGTATTCTGTATATATCAAAACCTTAATCCCTTATTCCGAGATTAATTTACAAAACCGCTAAAAATAGAAAAACTTTCCCCCCAAAAAAAAATTGGGGCGCTGCACCAGGCTACCGCCCATTGTCGAATGCTACGCGTAATCAGGGGGGGGGATACTTGCCCGCCTTGGGAACCCCCCCTAGGAAAGCGTTCGGTGCACACGAAACAAAAATAAATACCATAGGGATCGTCAAATTTAGTTGTCATATCTGATGTGCCCACACACACACATGCAAAGAATATAACACATACCCAACACTATCTTTGTGTGCATCACAACTCTATATTGTGCACCAATGGTTTTCTATGCAAACTAAAATATGCACTATGTGACACCAATTTTTTGTGCACACATCTATTCATGCTAGTCTATGACCCATACAAATACAATGTTGAACCAATATCTCTTATACCATAATGTAATGTCCCCACCCACCCCATGTTGGGAAACATCACACAACCTCAACTTCTATAGATCCTAGTCAACAAAATTGTAATTCCCCAAAACATTATTGAGTAATGTAATATGAAGTTTCTCTACACATATTATAATATAAAAAAAGTCTGTGCAATATCACTTGAAGTAACACACTCAACCCAAGCTTGAGTCACACTACACAACTTATAATAGTGGAACAAACATTCTCTTTTCAGTAGAACCTTAAGCAATGAAAGTAAGTCAACATTAACTTCACACACCAACATGTTTATCACACAACATAATTACGCACACATCCATCTAGGCATTATGCGCCATGTATGATTTTACTATGCACGGGGTATGTTTCCTTGAAAACGCACAAAAATTCCAACCTCTTGATGCACACATGATACAAACCTACGTAGTTAGCTACTCAATCCTCTTTCAAGAGTATTAACCAATTCAAAAGATTAAATTATCACACAAATCTATCATCAATTGAGATACCTATGCACAACTATATATACATGCTATAGGTACCATAATTACATGTGCAAGCAACATTAGACAAAACAAAAATAAAAAATTATATAGAACAACCCATGTAAAACACAGACAAATAAGGACATAGTAAACAAGACAAGTACATAAAGAACACTTATACTTTATGAAAGTCACCAACTATAGACTTGACTCAAACTTTCTTCCAAGCCATATATGTTTTTTCTCAAATCTTTCAGCAACAGGTCACCCCGAAGCTGGGGCTCGAATCCACTAGGTAAAAATACTTCTAGTGACACACTAAGGTTTGACTCACAACAAAATTGCTCAGTCCTAAATGCTTGTTGTTGAAAATATCCCATAGTCCCTCATTTCCCACACACCTATCATACCCAATGAAGTGTTCCCCTTCTCTTCTTAATACTCCTTCAAATTCCCCACTTCCCTTCCCAAGGTTACCAACAACATTCTGAACATAAAGTCTCCAAACCCTACGACTAATTCTCAATGCACTAGGGAACAATTCTTAGCAATACTCTCACCTAGAGAGTATGCTCCTAAGTCTAACAATGACTTCACAAAAACCAATATCTCTCTAAGAGAGAGTTCTCAAGGTTTTTCAACTCGTCTCCTTGACAGTAAACTCAAATTAGAAAACCACAACTCCTTACAAGCTTCTCGATGTAGATAATGTAACAATCATATTTTCCCATACAGTCCGACCCCCTTTTACTCACAAGATCCTAAAACATGAATAATAATTCAATAATACCCAAAATACACTAAGGATAGAAATATATATTGCATTCCTTCCACGTGACACTTTTCATATTTAGAAGTATCTTTAATCCACTTGGTGATCCGCTCCTTACCCTAGGGAACTTAGGATAAAAACATATCCACGTTACACTCTTTGTAAATATTGTTAAAATATTCCCCCCCTTTTCCCTTTTTAGTGGAGTCATCCCCCCATCTCATTTCACCTGAGTCTATCTACACATAGTGATGAAATATTATATTAGTAATCATGATTATATTTACATGGATATGTGCACTAACCTATCTATGTCCAAGCTCACTACCCTCATAATCACACAGGCTCTCTGGCCTTAAAACACATATAGCCATATATGTAAATTAGCTTTGCGCATTTCTAGTCATTACCACACAGTCACCCAAGTGCATGGAACATAGTGCAATGTGCAGACTTACGTAGGTGCATGTAACACATAAAATGTGTGCACCTTGTCTTTGATAACATTTCTCTATGCACTACTATGATGTGTGCAATACCAAAACCAGGTGCTAATGACTCACTATCCTAAATGTAAATTACATTTACACTTGGTTCCAATGACTCACCATCCTATCTGTTCATTTACAAAGGCTTCTGGATCATGGACATTAAACTGCGCAACCTTTCCTCATACATCTCATTTTCAAAATTAATACACATTTGTTTCTGTTAAAAAATTGGGGACATCGACACTGCATTATTATTCAGATCAGAGTATAACTCTGTAGGAGTAAAAATGAAAAATATTTAGGTCCTTCCCGCACCCTTATTTTAGACCTATCTCATCGAGTCCTCCTTTTCACCCTGATTATTGTGATCCTTATCATTTTTAACCTTTTTTTATACCTCATGGACCCATACACTTCCTGACACCCTTATTTCCCACTTATCCCATTGGTTTCCTCTTGCTTCCTTTATCATGGTGGTATATATCATTTATCTATTTTTTTGTCTGTGGACCCACCCCTCATCGCCTCATGGCTCCCACTCTCCAAGAATAAACCAATCAAAAACTGAATAATGACCTTATTTACCTTCAAGCCCAAGTGAATAATGGCATTATTTCCATTCATCCAAAAATGGAATACATCTGGGAACAACTAGGTAACCACATTGATGAATTCAATTCCACCCTCAAACAATTCATGAAACAATTCTAGGATCATTCCTCCTTGGACCTACCTCTCTATACTGAAGGTGTTGACTCCAACCAGCATCTGCAGTCTCATTCCAACTCCCTACCTTATGACCCTCATCTTTATAGAGTTGAGGTGAAAAAATTTAATGGCTTAGATCCAACAACCTGGGTCACTCATATGGAACACTACTTATCCCTCCATGGAATTACTGATGAGTTGACCAAACTTCATTAAAAAAATATTTTTTTGGATCTAGAATGGTGGAAATGATGGCAATGGTGTATAAATCATGGCAATGTACAATTTTTTACCAGGTTGTATGAATTCTTTGACATGGACACCCACCATTTAGGATATATGACTAAGTTGAAATAGTCTGGAATAATGGAAGATTGTATTATTTCCTTTGAGCACTTGGATTTCGAAATGAACGGCATGACAAAGGATTTCTTTTGGGAATTGTTTATCAGTTAACTCAAGGATGAAATATGATCCCACATCATAATGGATCTCCCATATACTTTGTTGGAAGAAACTGAACGTGCCAAGGAGGCACAATAGGTCATATTGGCCTAAAGGAAAAATAATTCTTTTGTTCCCTACCCTAAACCCACCATCCCTTCCCCTCAAGCCACTCCTATCAATCTCCAAAAATTAACACGTGTGGAAATGGTTGAATTTCAACTCAAAGATATTTTCTATAACTATGATGATAAATACTTTCCAAGGAATATGTGTAAAGAACAGAAACATTTTATGGCCATTTCATAGGATGTTTTAGATGAAAATGTTTAGGTTTCACCTAAATCAATGCTACCCCCAAAAGATGATCTTATGCTTCCCTCTAATCCTCTTGAAGTTGAACCATTGATTACATTGAATTCCCTTACTAGATTTTCTACTCCCCAAACCCTCAAATTGATTACTTACATTAAGAACTGAAAAGTCATCATCCTATATAATAGTGGAAGAACTCATAATTTTATTCACCATGAAATTCTAACATGACAACCAAAAATATAAACTCTAAGGCATTACAGCAGGTTCTCTGAGATCATCAAATCCCATTGAATGGAAAAGTTACTCAACTCCGATTGCATGGAAAAGTTACTCTAAAAGGTTCATTCTGACATCATTTCCCAACTCCATTCCATTCAAGTAATTGAGACACCCCCAGTACATCCCAAACTTCAATCTATCATTTCCCACCATCACACTATTTTCTAAAATCCCTAGGGCCTTCCCGCCTCCCACAGTGGCCATGAAAATTCCATTCCTTTAATCATGTTGATTATTCATCCCAATGTTTTCCCTTATCATCATCCCTTTGATTAAAAAAATGAAATTGATAAAATTGTCCATGAATCATTAGAAGTGAGTATTATCCATCCTAGTACCATCCCTTATTCTTCCCCTTTTCTCATGGTCCTCAATATGGAAGAAACTTGGTGCATGTGTCCTGATTTTTATTCCGTCAACAAACTTACCATCAAGGAAAAATTTCCCATTCCCATCATAGATGACCTTCTGGATGAACTTAGTGGGGATCAATATTTTACCATAGTTGACCTTCCTTCTTGCTACCACCAGATATGTATGAAGGATGAAGACATTCCCAATACTACATTTCACACTCATGAGGGACACAATGAGTTCTTGGTTATACCCTTTGGTCTCTATAATCCCCCCACCACTTTTCAAAGTCTCATGAATCATGTCTTTCATCCTTTCCTCCATTACTTTGCATTATTTTTCTCTGATGATATTCTCATCTAGAGTAAAATGTGGCTATCCCATCTCACCCATGTATATAAATTTCTCCATCTCCTCTCCGAGCATAAATTTTTCCTAAAATAGTATAAATGTTCTTTTGGTTTCTCTGGATTTGAGTACTTGGGCCATATTGTTGGCAAGGGTGGTGTAAGGGTGGATCCTAAGAAAATTGAATCTATGCCGAATTAGCCTCTCCCTAAAAATCTTAGAATTGTTCATGGTTTCCTAGGTTTAACATGATATTATCACAAATTTGTTCATAATTATGGAAAAATCGTAGCCCCTTCCACAACTCTCCTTAAAAAGAATTCTTTCAGTTGGACTGTAGCAGCTCACTAATCCTTTGAAGCATTGAAAAACACTATGTGCACTAATCCTGTACCATCCCTACCTGACTTCACCAAGACCTTTGTTTTGTAATTTGATTGATCAAGGAGAGGAATCATGGTAGTCATCATGCAAGGGGGATGAGCTTTAGCTTTCACCAACAAACAATTATCGAATTGACATTTGGTCCAACCAATTTATGGAAAGTAAATGTTGGTTATTTTTCATGCAGTGGATATTTTGTGCCCTTATTTATTGGGACAACACTTCCAAATTTAGACAGATCATCAAAGACTTAAGTACTTTTTGGAATAATGAATTTCATCCCTGGAGAAATAAAAATGGGTGACTAAGTTTTTTGGATATGATTATGATATTCTTTACAAGAAGGGAAAAGGAAATGTGGTTGTTGATGCTCTTTCTAGGAAATATGAATAAGAAGGCTCCCTCTTTTCCCTTTCATTCATTGTCATTAACTAGCTTCAACATGTTCACCGGGAATGGTTGAAAGACTCCAAAATTTCTAGCCTAATCCAAAAACTTTAACATGATCCCCAAGCTACTCTAGGGTATTTAAGAAAATAGTCATCTCTTAAATCCAAGGTGTTCTTTGAGTTTCATGCTTCACCTACAACTAGCCATTTAGATTTTACCAAAACTTATGAACTGGTCAAATGATATTTATTCTAGAAAAATATGAAATAGGAAATCCACACCTTTGTGGTTGAATGTGATACATGTCAGCACAATAAGGGAGAGACTCTAAAACCTCATGGTAAACTCCAATTTATTTCACTTCAACATGCTATTTGGATGGATATTTCTAAGGATTTAATTGTTGGATTCCCCAAATTAGGAAATAAGTTCATCATAATGGTGGTAGTGGATTGTCTTTCCATATATGCTCATTTATGTCCTCTTCAACACCCATTCACAATATCCCTAGTGGCTCAATTGTTTGTGGATAATATCTTCAAACTACATGAAAAGCCTCATTCTATCATTTTTTACCATGATCCCATTTTTACCAGGAATTTCTAGAAGAATTATTCAGGCTCGAGGGAACCAAATTACATATCATCACATGCTATCGTCCCCAAACTGATGTCCAAATAGAAGTGGTCAACAAGTGTTTAGAAACATATTTGACGTGTTTTGAATTTGATAGACAACATCAATGGCTTCACTGGTTACCCCTAGGTAAATCGTCGTACAAAACCTCTTATCATACTAGCGCTCACATGACTCCTTTTGAAGCAGTCTATAGACAAAAGCCACCATCATTTCTCCCATGTACATTCTCGTTTTCTCCAAGGTTCAATAGGTTGACCACAATCTTATAGTTCACATGACCATTCTCCATAATATCAAATAAAATTTAGTCATGGCTCAAAACTGCATGAAGCAACAGGAAGATCAAGGTCATTTTGAATGTTAATTTCCTGAAGGGGACTAGGTTTTTATTCATCTACAACCATACAAGAATATTTCACTCAAATCCCAATAGTGTCAGAAAGTTGCCCCAAAATGTTATGGTCCTTATACTATTCTCAAACGTGTGGGGCCAGTTGCCTATAAATTAGCCTTACCTAGTCACTCCAATCTACATCTTGTTTTTCATGTCTCATGCTTGAAGAGATTGATTGGCACCAAATGACACACCCATACCAATCTACCAGAGTTGAATGAATAAGGTTCCATTTGGTTGCAACCACAAGTTGTATTGGACAAGCGAGAGAATTGTCTCCACCAGTGCACCATCCATGATTTTTTGGTTCAATAGAAGGATACTCCACCAGAAGGTTCCACCTGGGAGTTGTCTACCATTCTAAAACATTTTCATCATATTAATCCTTGAGTACAATTCTCTTTCTCAAGGGTGAGGGTATGTTTGGGACCTAAACTCTCTAATCCTTCATGTAGATAGAATAATACATGTTCCATTTAATAAAGGTCGACATTAGCTAATAAGGTCGATTTAATAAATGTGAAAAATTTGTTGATACTGAGAGGGGAGGTGAATCAATATCAATTGTAATTTATCACCTTTCAAAACATTTAAATTTTCAATCAAATAAATGCATCCCAATATACAGTAAAGAGAAGAAGAATAAATGCACAATGAAAAACAAATTCAATGTAGAAATAAACCGCAAAATGATTTTATTATATAATAATAAGATTACATTCATAGGAAGCTATGACTTCAAATATTATCCATCTCCAACTAGAACGAGGCACTAACCACATGATTTAAAGGAACCAACCTGAAGGGAGCTACAAGTCCCTAGATTCTCTAGTTCCAACTCGAAGGAGACTCCAAGACCCTTTCCTTGCCCCTTCCTTCCACCATAAAATATGTATATAAAAGAATCAACATGTCACTGTCACTGTCTCTTTCACTATCATTGATACATCATCATCATTAAATCGGGTCCACATAGAGATCCTTGTTCTACATGGATCCACATACAAAACCCATCAACCACATAAAAACATGTGCCAATCATGTGCCAAAATATCCAAATATGAGCCTCACAAACTAGGTCCACATAGAGATCCTAGGTCCACATGGGTCCACATATAAACACCAAGAACCTCATGACAACATCATGGAAACATCACAACTTCATAACATCACATACAACAACACCACAACCTTACGGAAACATCACAACCTTATAACATACCTTGAGAATAAGAAAGACCTTAAGAGAATCCTTTAGACTTCTCTTGCACACCAAAATCCACCCCAAACACCTTGTGTGCACCTCAAACTTGATATCTTTCTTGGTTTCCCTAAAAAAGAAAAATTTTGTCTTGCATTTATAGTAATTTTGTCCCCAAAAATTAGCCTACAATAAAAATTATACAATCCGATGGCTACTTACCAAAATAGGAGTAATCCAAGAAGTGCTCCAAGTCACTATACCACCGCATAGAGTAAGGTCACGAAATAGAAGAAAAACACAGAACTCTACTCAGAGTAGGTTTACACAAAAATTATATTGGACCTCGGTTGTACCCTAAGATACCCATATTGAATCTGGTGAGTATAACGAGGAATTGCACCATGGGACAGTAGTGGTGTGGCGTGTTTGGGTTAGATGAGGGAACCTAGTGACTCTCGTTTTCTCATCCACCCCATTTAATGGCCAATCAGAGATTTAATTCTATCTGTCAACACATCTAGTCCCTTTTAATATATTTATCCACGAGGACAAGTCTGGAACTCCTCGAACCCATCATTTCCTAGTCTAGTTAGTGTTGGTGGTTGCACTTAGTTAAGTACGATAAGGATCAATCTACTGCCAGCTTAGGGTTCGCTTTAAACTAGGAGGTCTATTGGGTTACAAAGGCTCTTAGTTGACTGAAGAAAATTCTTCCAAGTCTATGGTCACCTATGTAAAACCCAACCCAATAAACCGACTGCTAAAGAAAGGATTGTGTTTACCCTTCTTATGTTGATAAATTTCGTCGGGGTCTTGCAGTTCAAGTAGGTGCATGCAGGCAGAATTGGGTGTTAAAGAGGAGGCCGAAATATTAAGTCATAGGCCTATTTCTATTCAATTTTTACTACAATATAACCATTTAACCACTTACCAAGGTGAGTATAACTTAAATAAAAGTTGAAGAGTAAACACTAGACTATGGTTCTATAATACTAGGAAATAAATTTGAATGCACCGAGTATTATAGTTTTGAAATCAAGGTTATTCCTCTTATTGTAAATCTAACATACATACTTAGAACTTAATGTACTTAGATGAATTTTCTTTTAATGACAAAATTGGGGTTTATTATAGATGTTGACATGGTGGGGAAGTGGGACACATGTCACACAGGTTTGATATGCTTTGGGGTGATTTTGGTGGGTTTCACCTATCCATTTGATATACATAGATTGTCTCTAACAGTTCTCTGCTAGAGGGATGTCATGACATCTAGTAAGGATTCTTAAATGCTTGACGACAGATTCAAATTGTTGATCGGTCTCACTTAAAAAAAAGGTCCAAATGGATTTGGATTATCCATTGCAACGACACATTTGGATTTTTGTAGGATAGGACTTAAATGTGAATGCGAGAACATGGATGTGAGGAAAAATATTGACCTTTGAACAAAGTAATGGGAGATTGAATGAGGACCATTGATTTTTCCATGGTCCAAAGAGAAAATTGGCACAGGCACGAAATTTTTTAGGATGGAGCCACCGTGGACACGTGTCACCTTCTTATTCTCCCATATTGTTACTAACGTGGTGGATAGGGGGAAATATGTCACCCATATTTGAGTATTTTATCTCTGCATGTGGTGGGCTTCACATATCCATGTGGTATATTTGGATTGGACCTCACACCACACTATTGGCTAGATGATGTGACACTTGGCCAAAATATTTGGATTTTTGGATCATATTTGGACTATCGATGGGGGGAACACTTATTTAAATATTTATTTTCCATTGAAGGATCCTCTTTGGAGTACTTGAGGCTTGGATCCAAATGTGACTCCGAAGAGGGTACCCAAAAACTATATATTGACGATCGATCTTGGCAAAGTGTGCATGATAATATCTAAGCCATTGGTCTTTCGGGGTCTCAAGAATTGTTATTTCTACACTCTTAGGCTGTGGTATTCTGATAAGCCCCCTAGACTATAAAATCAGCGTATTTTCAGGTGCACAAGCCCTTTTTTCCTACGCCAAGCCATTTTGGGAATCTATAATCCCGTTTTTTACCGCGACAATCCTTTGAGGGATTAATTTCTCGTTATACACACCAAGGCATGGATTTTCTTATTGTAGAGGTTCTTGACATCGAATTTTTGTTGCTAGATCATCTGATCTCAACCTTATAACCTCATATATCCTTCATTTGATTGCAGGAAGAAATAAAATACTAACACATTCCTAATGGAAATCAACTACTCTTAATATAAAGGAGAATACAGTTTTTAGAATTTTATTATTCTGCAACTATTTCTTCCTTCCCGATTCTATGGTCATTTCCTTTTCCAAATATATTTTGGAATAAGACCCTATGGTTGGTAGTATGAAATTATCTTCCACATGAAAATTTATTAGTGGAGAAGGAGACAATTTGGAGTTGAAGCACTCATCAAAATGAAAAACTCTTTGGAACAATAAACATATATAAATAGGATAAAATAACCCACATGCCTTTATATTATCATATTAACCAACAAATATTAGTGGTTGTCTCTTCCTCTACATAGCTTTACATATTTCATCTAGACTTCAGACCCACATTGAACTACAAAATACTCTAAAAGTAGAGACATTGGGTTGAACATGGCTCCAAGATTCATTTGAAGTAATATGCAACACTTCCTTACAAGGCATACGACTTTGAATGTAATTGGAACAATTGACTACTTCATCCTAGAAACAAGGTTCCATGTTCTTGGACAAAATTATGTAGTTTTTCATCTCTTTCATTGTCCAATTCTTTCTTTAAATAACAACATTTTACTAAGGGTTTTAGGGAATATAGTGTTAATGTCGAATTCCATGTTCTCTACAAAAATATCCTTGAAGTCTTGATTGATATACTCCACCCCATTATCAATGCATGGTTTCTTGACAAAAAGAGATGTATGCTTCTCAAAAAAATACTTGAAGGTATTAAAAGTAGTGAAAACTTCACCATTATAATTAAACTAATTACAACCAAGAGAAATGAGAGAATTAATAAATAAAAGTGAGTGAATCATGAGCCCATAAAAATGAATGAGTTAGAAATGACATGAGATCACTATGTACCAACTCAAGTGGTGCACATATAGGAACTTAATGTTAGGAGATAAGTTTTTATGTTGATTTCCAAGAACAAAACCTGACAAACTCCATTCTAACATCCTGCTCTGGCGCATGGAGAAAACTTATTATTTGAGGACACTTGCTCGCAAGTGATCTGGACTTTTATGATGTTAGACCATTTATACTTGATTATGATGCGATTGACAGATGACATGATGTTTTACTATTTGATGTAGACATGTGCTATTGACTCAGTTTTATTGAGTTTGCAGGGTTTTTGACCTGGAGGATGCAAAGGCATCGGTGGAACCCCTTGGACTCTGGATTGAGTCAGGGAGTGT
Source organism: Picea engelmannii (assembly GCA_009831015.1). Taxonomy (NCBI): domain Eukaryota; kingdom Viridiplantae; phylum Streptophyta; class Pinopsida; order Pinales; family Pinaceae; genus Picea; species Picea engelmannii. The sequence continues at coordinate 1,186,354 of ML786575.1, read as the reverse complement.
GATTTTGGGTTGATTTATTTACTGGGATATTTCATTTGATTCGATGATGTGATGTTGACATTTATGACATGATTGTTGATGATGCAAGATGACGATAGCTTGCCGAGCAGACTCACATATGGAGTAAAGGGGCCACACACGAGTTCCAGAGAGGTTGAGGGAGAGGGGTGGACAATAGCCCTACCACCACCTACTAGCACTTCCACCGTGGGTCGAACTATAGGTTAACGATTACCTAGTTCGAGAGGATCCATGATGCCATGAGGGCATGCGACAGTCACTCACGATGATTCTAAGGGGCGTGCAATAAGGCGGGTGCCTTATTCAATAGAACCCTTAGTCTCCCACAAGTTCACCTGGCAGAGTGTTGACTCCAGGGGTTATAGATGTCTACCAATCAGTCCAGTTAGCGAGTGGCACCCTTGGAGCACGTGGTGCATCCTGAAGGGCACCTCGCACAAAAGAAACACAAGAAGCGAGTGGCACCCTTGGAGTACGTGGTGCATCATGAAGGGAACGTCGCGCAAAGGAAACAAACGAGGAGAGTGGCACCCTTGGAGCACGTGGTGCATCCTGAAGGGCATGTCGCATTGATGAGGATGAAGGAAACAAACCTAAATAGCCCTAAGATAATAACGCCTTAATAAATTCTTAAATGGACACCCTAAACAAATCGTCACCAGTTCAGAATTTGAGTCTTAAGTCAAAACCCTTCTAGGATTAAAAAAAAAAAATAGTCTAACCTTAAAAAAAAAAAAACTTTATTCAAGACTAAACTTTAAATATTCATTACCCCTATGATTTGCAACCTTCACCTAATCCAAGGAGTTTCCTTCCTTAATTAAATACATAAAACAATCCCTTCTTTAATTGAATTCCTAAAGTAATTCCTTCCTTAATTGCATACACAAGGCCATTCCTCATTCCGAGTAAAAAGAATGATAATTTATCTTTATTAGTGAAGGTACTACTTTGCCCTAACATAATAATCAAAACTTAACCATCTCCTAATAACAATGCCATTATATTCTAGCTTACAATAGCTTTACTATTCAATTAACATTAAAATTTCATTTCCTACTAGCTAGCACTAACAATACATGTGCTAATAATAAAATTAAACAAAAAGGAAAAAAAATATATATGTGAATTTAAAAATATAATGAAAGGATGCTTAGCACATTTACCTTTTTGAGTTTTATTTTTTTTTTAAAGAAAAAAAATAAAGGGGGGAAAATAATTTTGGGGGAACCATGGGGGATGAGTGACACTTGTAAAACATAGAATTTTTAGGGGTTTTTGATTAAAACATAAAACAAATGTGATTTAGGTCAAATTAAGGATAAAAAGAAAGGGGATGGGGAAAAGGAGGGGGCACGATGAGCTATTGTTATGCTGCCAAAATTGAAAACGAAACTGATTTCTTGTGAGGAGTTGGGGATTTTCTCAGTTGTGTTAGAGTGGTGGCTCAGCCTTGGAGGCGGGCTGGGAAGCTAGGTTACTATATGGACTATGTGTGGCCCCTTTGTGGCTCGGGCGGCTAAGGGGGAAGTAGAGTGCCCCTAGCGATTGGCTGGGAGGTACCAGTGAGTTCTTGACGGTCGGCGAGCAGGATTTCATGGAGCGCACCAAGGTATGTTTTTATTTTGGTTGAATGATAGTTTGTGTTTATGTTTGAAAAATTTAGATGGTTGTAATAATATGTCTGATTGTTAGGATTGAAATTTTGGTATATGCTTAGATCAATTTCTGGAAAGTTAGTTTTGTTCTTAACTCCAAAATTTACATATGCAAGTCAATGAGTTTGCCTGGTGCTTAAAGTCCCAAAGTTATATGACAAATACGAATGAGTCTGCCTGTGTGAATGCTTTAAGTTTTGTGATAAAGATCAGTTTAGAATGGTTGCAATGAACCACAGGAGTCGACCCATTTTATGTTGTAAAAATTTCGTAGGGAAGTTTATGGTTCCTCATTTTGGCACAGTTTTAGGGTTTCTCGCAATTTTGTTTTGGGTTTATGGTTATTGTATTTGGGTCCCTGGGCGTATAAATCTACCGTGGGCATTGATTTTGGGCATTGAAACATACTGTGGGCATGATTCTTCTGCCGGGGCGTGTATCTACTTCACGGGGGATTTTTTACTATTCTGTGGGCATTTTCTTTTTACTGTGGGCATTTCATTGGTGGGCATTTTGTTTTAGCCTATTACTGTCATTCATTTCTAAACTACCTGCATCTCGTGGTAGCTTATTGGACATTCATTTTTTTGTGCTTTCTGTCTTCGGTTATGGTTGGCATTTGTTTATGGGCATTTTTACAATTTGTCGGGGGCGGTTTACATTGCCGGGGCATTTTGTTGATTGTGGGCGGTCTAGAATCTTGGGCGTTTGCATCCACTGCTATTTTACTTTACAACCCAGAATTTTTTTTTACATCTCTATCGAGGAAGTTTTATTTCCTGTCGGTATATTACCTGTCTGCGTTTTCATCGATTTAAATTATCAAGTTTCTGGGCAGTAACTATTTAATGTCTGCATTTTTTTATGAATAGTTATGTTGGTAAATTAAACCCTAGGTAATTTGTTATTATTTTAAGTGTCTTCATTCAGCGGCCTCAAGTATATTACCCAATGTTTTTATTCAAATATTCTTAAGCAGGAATTTTATAGACTTTATCTTCTTCCTTGGTATAAAATATCCGCAATTGACCTTTCAGGCTTTGTAAACTGGACCAAACATGCTGTGGATGTTAATAAAATTTGTAGGTCTCTTATGTTCTCTTTTGTTAATAAATTTATAAAAGCAACCAAATTAATACTGGTAAACATTGAAACAAAAATTCTAGTAAACATTGAAACATAAATTTGTTAGATGGTGTCGAACCGTTGCATGTGGAACAGTTGTTGCATAAAAAGTGACTATCCCAAAATCCCTTCATTGTTACATATGCCAAAATTCCATGTAAAGTTTCTGTGATTTCTTTAATACATTTGTTATGAGCTGTTATTTATATTTTGGAGGATATATGTAGATTATAGTGCAGTTATGAGCACTGCTGCAGTGAAGTACCGCAATTTCATTGTCGTAGCATAGTTTTATTTTACAAACAGAGTAGCAGATGAGTTTACTTCTCTTTTCAATCAGCTAGTTTCTCTCCTGATGGTTCTTATTATAAAAAAACAATATAATAACAAATCCAGGACCCATAAAGGAGTTATTAAGTGAGTCTTTTAGATTTAGAACCTGTTTGGAAGAATTTTATTTTGGTTAAAAATTTATTTATCAGTGGTATTAAACTAAACTATCTATTGATCCTAGGTCAGACTCAACCCTAAACCTCCAGTTACTACTTTACTCTTGAAACGGTAATGCAATCCGTTCGGTATCGAAATTGAAGTTCATTTTTAGAATGTTTAAATCTTAAGACTATGTCTAGTCCTCTGCCACTTCATTGTGCTGTCCAGATCCTTCCGAATATGTGATTTTTGTTTATCCTCGGTCAAGTCTTGACATCCCCATCATTAAAAGAATTAAATCCTTATCCTGTTTGAAAGAACGTTGTCCTTATAGTCGTTATCATTTTCGTTGAGCCTGTGCAGCATAAATTAAGGGATTAGAAAGAACCCCATCTCCTTCGTGGTATATGAAACTGTGTTTTTTTTGGGTTGTTGTGTCGTTGAGTTGGGTAGCGTTAGGTGTGCCCACCGTTCGCTAGGTTGCCGACTATTAACCTGTATTGGGCAAAGTGGACAGAACGACAGCCTTTCCCGCCTCTAATTCGTAGAAATTAGCGATGATTGCAATAAATGTAAATGGTAATGTGAATAGAATGCTTATTTTCAAGGTCATGATGGTTTATGGAAGGTTAATATACTGAATTTTGTTTATGCTATTAAGTTTGGAACGCTGAAATTTAAATTGTGAAATTTCAATTTCAATATTGTATATTTAAAGTAAACTTAAATTAAATATGATTGAATGTAATTTAAGTTATTTTGTTGGAGACATAAGTTTTCATTGTAATATTGAAATGGTTAAATTTAAGATTTTGTAAATCATATTATCTTTTATAATAGGCTATACTATAGATTCTTATTAGATATACATATCTAGATTGATGCAAAAGATAATCATTGAGGTGGATTGTTATGATAAATATGAGGGTTTATACTCTAGATTCTTATTAGATATACATATCTAGATTGATGCAAAGATAATCATTGATGTGGAATATTATGATAAAGATAAGTGTTCCTGGTTTAACATTTAAAAATTTTATTTGATCATTTATGATAAAGATAAGTGTTGGGTACATACGAGAAGTGAGGTAATTGATTTGCTATAAGGTTATTTAGCATGAAGGTATTTTGAGGAAATGTTGTATAAGTAATGTAATGTCTGGGTAAGGTGTTGCTACTACTGTTAGGTATTATTCATATTATTATTGTCCTTAGTGAAATGGGTGGACCCTTGAAGTTAATTTATTATGTTAAGCATCGAATATTTTATTGACAATGTCTTGTAATGAGGCCATTATAAGTTTTAGCTGCGATGCTAATATGTTTCCCTTTTGAAATCAATTTATTAAGTTAATCCACGATTATTTTATTGACAATAATGAAATCCATTACTAGTTAAAATTACACTGTTGTACTAGCATAAAGGCAAATACATGGGTGTCATGGACAGGTCCTTGGGTAGTTTCATTGTTATTAAACACAAACGAAAGGTAGAGCCATCCTTATTTTAAATACAATGATAGTGTGATATAGAAGGAAAAGATGTGGATTTTTTATGGTGATGGTAAGGTAAATTAATTAATGCACTTTATTTAAGGTTGGATAACTCATCGATTAATGATTTTTAAATGAAGTAGTTGGTCTGTGACTATGTCTTTAAGTCTTAATCTTGGGTGGTCAATGTCGGAGTCCTTCTTACTTGTGCCTTCCTAGAGGACATGTTGTTCACATCATTTATGTTGGACGAGGTCATAATCATTTTATTGCTTGGTCATTTTTGTCGGGAGGGATATAGACACCTCCAAGTAGCCTTAGTATATAGGTCTGTCTATGATTTTTCTATGTAAAGAATCCAATATCATACCAAGAGTCTCAGGCCCTTTAAAGGCAGGGTTTCCACTCTTGCAACACACCTGAGGGGATTACTAGTTTCTTCCTAAGAAGATGGCCAGGACCCTATCTAACCTTCTCTCTCTCTGGAGTAGAGAACTAAGATTAAACGCCCTGCTTTCTTGTGAAAAAATAGTAAGACCTACTACTATGGATTCTTCCCTCTGTGTTCATACTGTGCATAACCCAGTATGTCGTTAAGTGTTTGTGTAGTGTGCCTTATGTCTTTGGTCGTTCATTTGATTGCATATACTTGTTGTGCACCCTTCCCTTCTTGTGGTAATCTTCGTGGTTGTGTCTTGTTGGTTGTCGGGTGGCGACGTAGAGTCAAGTGTGTTTGTTACTTCTACACGCCCGCACACACCTTAAACAAAAAAAAAATTGCACCTGTTATCAGAGTTGTTGTCGTAACGAGGAGGGCATTACATATGGTATCAGAGCCAGTTCGACCTGCGACTTGGGATTGGCTACGACCTTCGCTGACATGATTAGATTGAATATACTGTTGTTGATCGAGTTCATTGTGTGCATGTAGGTAATCATGGTTAGAGGATGCCGCAGAGGCAGACGATGCGGTGCTAGGGAAGGAGGCGTGACGCCTCCAGTAGCATCCACGCCTGAGGGGTCTAACCCCCAGGGAGGCGAGCAGGTTCTCGGACAGGAGTAGATAGCAGTTGGCGATGTTGTTCAAATGATGAGATCTTTTTAGCGCGTGTCCGAGGCACTGATCAGTAGATTGGATCGAAACGAGGCCAGGGCGCCGGCACCCCCTGAGGTTCCACCGCGCGCACCAGTCGTTACAGGTAGAATTAACCATGAAATCGAGAAGGTAAAATTTCTCGAGTTCTTCGGTACCCCAGACAATGCAGCCGCCAAGGCATGGTTGGAGAATATGGTGATGTGCTTCGCACTTTGCAATTATACCTCCAACATGAAGGTCTGCATAGCGGTCTTTCAACTGAAGGGGAGTTCTCTTCTATGGTGGAAGACGCTTCTGCCATAGCTAAACATGGTCGTTGAAGACATTTTATGAGAACTGTTTGAGGAACGGTTCTGAAAGAGTTATCCTTCTGAGGAATTCATTGAGGATCAGCTCAATGAGTTCAATGCATTACGATAGGGAGGTCGTACGGTGCCTGAGTACGAGGCAGGTTTTATGGAGATGCTTCGGTATGCTCTGCACCTTAACACTGAGAAGCTGAAGGTCAACAGGTTTGTGTTTGGCCTTAACGGCAGTCTGCGTGCGAAGGTTAGGATCTTGATGCCTCAAACCTTGCATGATGCTGGCCAAAAGGCCCTCATAGTAGAGGAGGAGATTATCAGTGGGGGTCAGACCAGGACTTCAGCGAGACCCATAGGGTAGATTTCATCTGGTACGCCGCGACATCAAACCCCAGCGAGAAATACGCCGGGACATCGTGGCTTCCAGAGGGGATCCACTTTTGCTACACCTCGACGAACGTCGCCTCAGTAGCGAAGACCTTATCGAGGACCACAACACCAGCAACAGCAGTTTAGGCTTGTCCAGCAGAACTGACCAGGGTTTCAGGCCGGTGGGCAGTCCTCTTATACTTCGGGTACAAGGACTACTGGGCCAAAGAAGGGGTGTTGGATGTGTGGGGAGCCACACTACCAGTGCAACTGTCCTGTGGAGAGGACCAGGGCGTCCAAATCAGTCAGACCCACTACAATGGGAGATATGGGCAAGGCCCATCGGATTCATGCAGCGATGAATAACCACCAGGTAGAGCACCAATCGACTGTGCTCGAGATAACAGGTACTGTCGCTGACCAGACCCTTAGTATTTTGATAGACCCAGGTGCTACTGAAAGTTTCATTTCTGGTGCAACGCTAAAAAGGATTAAGGTAAAGGAAGTCGAACATGACGAGTTTAGCTTCGTAGAGATGGATTCAGGAGCCAAACAAAAGGTTGGACGAAAGGTTACGGGCTGTACCCTTAACTTGGGAGAGTTTGTCACGAGGGTCAACTTGTATGTCACGATATTAGGATCTTATGACGTCATGATTGGTATATATTGGTTGGAATCGCATGAGGCGATACTCAAATGTAAGACGAAATGGTTGAGCTTGGTCGATGATGAAGGATAGAGACGTGTGATTGTAGAAAGGAACCAGGGAGTTTCCCTACAGTTCATCTCTTCCTTACAGTTACGGAAGATTATGCGCAAGGGGTGAAAACTTTATGCGATCCTCACGCTAAACAAGAAGGGAGTAGCGGAAGGTCTAGAACACCTTCCAGTGGTGAAGGAGTTTACAGAAGTATTTCCAAAGGAGTTGCTTGGGATTCCGCCGGAAAGGGAACTAGAGTTTACCATAGACCTGAAACCGGGGACCGAACCGATAGTAAGAACGCCTTATCGGATGTTGAACCCATAGTTGCAAGAGTTGAAAACACAACTGAAGGAGTTGTTGGACCTGGGACTGATATGTGCTAGTGTGTCACCATGGGGTGCACGAGTTATTTTCATACGAAATAAGGACGGATCATGGAGGCTTTGCATTGACTACTGACAACTGAACAAGGCTACGATCAAGAATCAGTATCCCTTACCAAGAATTGATGATCTTTTCAATCAAATGAAGGGGGCGATAATGTTCTCCAAGATCGATTTGCGATCCATGTATCACCAGTTACGGATAAAGGAGGATGACATCCCTAAGACCGCCTTTAAGAAGAGATTTGGACATTATGAGTTTACTGTTTTTCCATTTGGACTGACAAAAGCCCTAGGGGTATTCATGAGTTTGATGAACGGGGTGTTCCGCGAGTACTTGGACAAGTTCATCCAAGTATTCATTGACGATATTCTGATCTACTCTCGGATGACAGAGGAGCATGATGAGCATTTGTGTTGGGTACTACAATGTTTACGAGAACACAAGTTTTATGGGAAGTTGTCCAAATGCTCTTTTTATCAATCGAGGATTCACTACTTAGGGCATGTCATCTCCAACGAAGGTATCGTCGTGGATCCAGCCAAGGTTGAGGCTATTATGGAATGGCCAGCACCGACAAATTTCACAGAAGTGCGTAGTTTTATGGGTTTAGTAGGATACTATTGACGATTTGTTGAGGGTTTTCGAAGATAGAAAATCCGATCACAAAATTGCAGAAGAAAAACAAGAAGTTTGTTTGGACAGAGAAATGCGCGGAAGCATTTCGAAGGCCTAAAGAGTTATTGACAACTGCGCCAATACTAAAGGTCCCTAACATGGATGTAGACTTCTTGGATGCACTGACGCATCCAAGGAAGGTTTAGGTGGAGTCTTGATGCAGGACGGATGAGTGATTGCTTACATTTCGAGGAAGATGAGAAGGCATGAGGAGAACTATGCGACGCACGATTTGGAGTTGTTAGCCATCGTATATGCCTTGAAGGTTTGGAGACACTACCTTGTTGGATGAAAATTTGAATTAAAGACTGATCATTGTGGACTACAACACATTTTTACGCAAGGAGACCTAAACGCATGACAACGGTGTTGGTCAGAATTGGTTAGCGAATACGACTTCAAGATTACTTACATAAAGGGAACAATGAACCCAGTGGCGGATGCCTTGAGTCAAAGGCCACACATCTTTTTAGTGTTACCTCTTCAGACAAATCTACATGAGAATATTCTCACCTTACAGTGTGATGATGACTGGTACATCGAAGTCAAGGATTTTATCGGACAAAACACAGTGATCGTACCATGATATGAGGGATATTCATTGGATAGAAATGGTTTATTGAGGTTTAGAAGTCGAATTTATGTATCGCCAAACGACGAGTTGAGGATGTTGATCCTAAGCGAGGCTCATAGAGCAGTTTACATGGCGCACCTAGGAGTCACGAAGATGAGGGAAGACCTTAAACCCTTATTCTTCTGGAAGGGAATGAAGGTTGACATAGTCAACTTTGTGGCTAGATGCCTAGAATGTCAATAGGTAAAGGCTGAGCATGGACACCTACCAGGATTACTTCAACCACGTGCCATACTAGAATCAAAATGGGAAGTCATTTCGATGGATTTTATTGTTGGATTTCCGTTGACGGCAAGGAGACACGACTCGATTTTCGTAGTAGTAGACACTTTGATGAAAAGTGCTCACTTTATTCCTGTGTGTACGACATATCAGGCACCTGACATAGCGAGAGTTTTCATCAGTGAGATTGTGAGGCTGCATGGTGTGCCTAAAAATATTATATCTGATCGAGGATCAGTGTTTACTGGACGATTTTGGACGAGTTTCCAAGAGGCCTTGGGAAACCAACTTAATTTTAGTACTGCGTATCACCCAGAGACTGACGGGCAGACCGAACAAACAAACCAAACATTGGAAGACATGTTGTGCAGGTACGTGATGGACCAACAAAAGTGTTGGGAGGAGTTCCTACCTCTAGTAGAGTTCACTTACAACAAAAACTACCAGAGCACCATTAAGATGGCACCTTTTGAGTTCCTTTATGGGTGACCATGTTGGATGCCCTTGAGTTGGGATCGACTTGAGGATAGGGTCCTAGTGGGACCAGAAGCGATCCAAGAAATGGAAGAGAAAATGAAAACCATAATATAAAGGATTAAAGAAGCGCATCATTGACAGAAGAGTTATGTCGATGCGCACCGAGTCGATCGTAGTTACGAGGTCGACGATCGAGTCTTCTTGTGGGTTAAACCGCATAAGAGTTCAATCAAGTTTGGAAAAGGAGATAAACTCTCTCCTAGGTTAGTGGGACCTTTCGATATTGTAGAGAGAAAGGGGCCCGTGGCCTATCGACTAGCCTTGCCTAATTCTTTGAGGCGTATGCACGATGTTTTTCATGTATCTGTTTTGAGACATTATATTAGTGATCCTACCCATGTGATTGACATGAGTTCCTTGCAGGTATCGGATGAGGGAGCGCTCATGGCTGAGCCGGTCCGCATCTTAGATCATCACATTCGACATTTATGACGTCGAATGGTAGATCAGGTCAAGGTCCAGTGGGACAATTATAGTCCACACTCGGCGACCTGGGAGGATGCATATGATATGCATCAGCAGTTTCCATTTTTTTTTGATAGATAGACTTATGATATTGTGATACTTTTATTTCTGCAATTATACTGAGAAACTTCAGGACGAAGTTTAGACCAAGAGGGGGTGTATGTAACATCCCACTCTGGTGCATGGAGAAAACTTATTATTTGAGGACACCTGCTCGCAAGTGATCTAGACTTTTATGATGTTAGACCATTTATACTTGATTATGATGCGATTGACAGACGACATGATGTTTTACTATTTGATGTAGACAGGTTCTATTGACTCAGTTTTATTGAGTGTGCAGGGTTTTTGACCTGGAGGATGCAAAGGCATCAGTGGAACCCCTTGCACTCCAGATTGAGTCAGGGAGTGTGCTTTTGGGTTGATTTATTTACTGTGATATTTCATTTGATTCGATGATGTGATGTTGACATTTCTGACATGATTTTTGTTGATGCAGGTTGATGATAGCTTGCTGACCAGACTCACATATGGAGTAAAGGGGCCACACATGAGTTCCAGAGAGGTTGAGAGAGAGGGGTGTACAGCAGCCCTCCCACCGCCTACTAGCACTCCTGCCGTGGCTCGAACTGTAGGTTAACGATTACCTAGTTCGAAAGGATCCACGATGCCATGAGGGAAGACTGTGACAATCAGTCACGATAATTCTAAGGGGCACGCAATAAGGTGGGGGCCTTATTCCTTAGAACCCTTCGTCCCCCACAAGTTCACCTGGCAGAGTGTTGACTCCAGGGGTTATAGATGTCTACCAATCAGTCCAGTTGGTGAGTGGCACCCTTGGAGCACGTGGTGCATCCTGAAGGGAATGTCGCACAAAAGAAACACAAGAAGCGAGTGGCACCCTTGGAGCACGTGGTGCATCCTGAAGGGCACGTCGTACAAAGGAAATGAACGAGGCGAGTGGCACCCTTGGAGCATGTGGTGCATCCTGAAGGGCACGTTGCATTGATGAGGATGAAGGAAACAAACCTAAATAGCCCTAAGATAATAATGTCTTAATAAATTCCTAAAACGACACCCTAAACAAATCGTCACCAGTTCAGAATTTGAGTCCTAAGTCAAAACCCTTCTAGGATAAAAAAAAAAATTTAGTCTAACTTAAAAAAAAAAAATACATAATTCAAGACTAAACTTTAAATATTCATTACCCCTATGATTTTCAACCTTCACCTAATCCAAGGAGTTTCCTTCCTTAATTAAATACATAAAACAATCCCTTCTTTAATTGAATTCCTAAAGTAATTTCTTCATTAATTGCATACACAAGGCCATTCCTCATTCCCAGTAATAAGCATGATAATTTATCTTTATTAGTGAAGGTACTACTTTACCCTAACATAATAATCAAAACTTAACCATCTCCTAATAACAATGCCATTATATTCTAGCTTACAATAGCTTTACTATTCAATTAACATTAAAATTTCATTTCCTACTAGCTAGCACTAACAATACATGTGCTAATAATAAAAT
>ML786575.1:1160992-1174648 GCA_009831015.1 Picea engelmannii | reverse complement strand
ACTTAACCATCTCCTAATAACAATGCCATTATATTCTAGCTTACAATAGCTTTACTATTCAATTAACATTAAAATTTCATTTCCTACTAGCTAGCACTAACAATACATGTGCTAATAATAAAATTAAACAAAAAGGAAAAAAATATATATATATCTGAATTTAAAAATATAATGAAAGGATGCTTAGCGCATTTACCTTTTTGAGTTTTTTTTTTTTTTAATAAGAAAAAAAATAAAGGGGGGGAAATAATTTTGGGAGAACCATGGGGGATGAGTGACACTTGTAAAACATAGAATTTTTAGGGGTTTTTTATTAAAACTTAAAACAAATGTGATTTAGGTCAAATTGAGGATAAAAATAAAGGGGATGGGGAAAAGGAGGGGCCACGATGAGCTATTGTTATGCTGCCAAAGTTGAAAACGGGATTGATTGCTTGTGAGGAGTTGGGGATTTTCTCAGCTGTGTTAGAGTGGTAGCTCAGCCTTGGAGGTGGGCTGGGAAGCTAGGTTACTGTTTGGACAGTGTGTGTCCCCTTTGGAACTTGAGGGGCTAAGGGGGAAGAAGAGTACCCCTAGCGATTGGCTGGGAGGTACTGGTGAGTTCTTGACAGCCGGCAAGCAGGATTTCATGGAGCGCGTGGACAAACCTTCGGAGGAGGCGAACATGCCAAGGTATGTTTTTATTTTGGTTGAATGATAGTTTGTGTTTATGTCTGAAAAATTTAGATGGCTGTAATCATACGTCTGATTGTTAGGACTGAAATTTTGGTATATGTTTAGATCAATTTCTGGAAAGTTAGTTTTGTTCTTAACTCCACAATTTACATATGCGAGTCAATGAGTCTGCTTGGTGCTTAAAGTCCCAAAGTTATATGACAAATATGACTGAGTCTACCTGTGTGAATTCTTTAAGTTTTTTGATAAAGATCAGTTTAGAATGGTTGCAATGAACCACAGGAGTCGACCCATTTTATGCTGTAAAAAATTCTCAGGGCACTTTATGGTTCCTCGTTTTGGCACAGTTTTAGAGTTTCTGGCAATTTTGTTTTGGGTTTATGGTTATTGTATTTGGGTCCCTGGGCGTATAAATCTACCGTGGGCATTAGTTTTGGCCATTGAAACCTACAATGGGCGTGATTCTTCTGTTGGGGTGTGTATCTACTTCACGTGGGCGTTTTTGCTATTCCGTGGGCGTTTTCTTTTTACTGTGGGCATTTCATTGGTGGGCATTTCAGTTTAGCCTATTACTGTCATTCATTTCTAAACTACTGTCATCTCATGGTAACTTACTGGCCATTCAATTTTTTGGGCTTTTCATCTTCGGTTACGGTGGGCATTTGTTTATGGGTGTTTTTACAATTTGTCAGGGGTGGTTTACATTACCGGGGAGTTTTGATGACTGTGGGTGGTCTAGAATCTTGGGAGTTTGCGTCCACTGCCATTTTACTTTACAACCCAAAAATCATTTTTACATCTCTGCCAAGGGCGTTTTATTTCCTGTCGGTGTATTACCTGTCTGCGTTTTCATCGATTTAAATTATCAAGTTTCTGGGCAGTAACTATTAAATGTCTGCGTTTTTTTTATCAATAGTTATGTTGGTAAATTAAACCCTAGGTAATTTGTTATTATTTTAATTGTGTTCATTCAATGGCCTCAAGTAAATTACCCAATCTTTTTATTCAAATATTCTTAAGAAGGAATTTTATAGACTTTATCTACTTCCTTGGTATAAAATATCCGCAATTGACCTTTCAGGCTTTGTAAACTGGACCAAACATGTTGTGGATGTTAATAAAATTTGTAGGTCTGTTATGTTCACTTTTGTTAATAAATTTATAAAAGCAACCAAATTAATATTGGTAAACATTGAAACAGAAATTCTGGTAAACATTGAAACATAAATTTGTTAGATGGTGTCGAACCGTTGCATGTGGAATGGTTGTTGCATGAAAAGTGACTATCCCAAAAGCCCTTCATTGTTGCATATGCCGAAATTCTATCTAAAGTTTGTGTTGATTTATTTAATACATTTGTTATGAACTGTTCTTTATATTTCAGAGGATATATGTAGCTTACAGTGCAGTTACGAGCACTGCTGCAGTGAAGTACCGCAATTTCATTGTCGTAGCATAGTTTTTTTTTACAGGCAAAGTAGCAAATGAGTTTACTTCTCTTTTCAATCATCTAGTTTCTCTCCTGATGGTTCTTATTATAAAAAAACAATATAATAACAACTCCAGGACTCGTAAAGCAGTTATTAAGTGAGTCTTTCAGCTATAGAACCTATTTGGAAGAATTTTATTCTCGTTAAAAATTTATTTATCAGTGGTATTAAACTAAACTATCTATTGATCCTAGGTCAGACTCAACCCTAAACCTCGAGTTACTACATTACTATTGAAACGGTAATGCAATCCATTCGGTATCGAAATTGAAGTTCATTTTTAGAATGTTTAAATCTTAAGACTATGTCTAGTCCTCTGCCACTTCATTGTGCTATCCAGATCCTTCCGAATATGTGATTTTTTTTTATCCTCGGTCAAGTCTTAGCATCCCCATCATTAAAAGAATTAAATCCTTATCCTGTTTGAAAGAACGTTGTCCTTATAGTCGTTATCATTTTCATTGAGCCTGCGCAGCGTAAATTAAGGGATTAGAAAGAACCCCATCTCCTTCGTGGTATATGAAACTGTGTTTTTTTTGGGTTGCTGTGTCATTGAGTTGGGTAGCGTTAGGTGTGCCCACTGTTCGCCAGGTTGCTGACTATTAACCTGTATTGGGCAAAGTGGACAGAACGACAGCCTTTCCCGCCTCTAATGCTTAGAAATTAGCGATGATTGCAATAAATGTAAACGATACTATGAATAGAATGCCTATTTTCAAGGTGATGATGGTTTATGGAAGGTTAATATACTGAATTTTGTTTATGCTATTAATTCTGGAACGCTGAAATTTAAATTGTGAAATTTCAATTTCAATATTGTATATTTAAAGTAAACTTAAAATAAATATGATTGAACGTAATTTAAGTTATTTTGTTGGAGACATAAGTTTTCATTGTAATATTGAAATGGTTAAACTTAAGTTTTTGTAAATCATATTATCTTTTATAATAGTCTATACTCTAGATTCTTATTAGATATACATATCTAGATTGATGCAAAAGATAATCATTGAGGTGGATTGTTATGATAAGGATGAGGGTTTATACTCTAGATTCTTATTAGATATACATATCTAGATTGATGCAAAGATAATCATTGATGTAGAATATTATGATAAAGATAAGTGTTCCTGGTTTAACATTTAAGAATTTAATTGATCATTTATGATAAAGATAAGTGTTGGGTACATACGAGAAGTGAGATAATTGATTTGTTGTAAGTTTATTTAGCATGAAGGTATTTTGAGGAAATGTGGTATAAGTAATGTAATGTCTGGGTAAGGTGTTGCTGCTACTGTTAGGTATTATTCATCTTATTATTGTCCTTAGTGAAATGGGTGGACCCTTGAAGTTAATTTATTATGTTAAGCATCGAATATTTTATTGACAATGTCTTGTAATGAGGCCATTATAAGTTTTAACTACGATGCTAATATGTTTCCCTTTTGAAATCAATTTATTAAGTCAATCCACGATTATTTTATTGACAATAATGAAAGCCATTACTAGTTAAAATTACACTGTTGTACTAGCATAAAGGAAAATACATGGGTGTCATGGACATGTCCTTGGGTAGTTCCGTTGTTATTAAACACAAACAGAAGGTAGAGGCATCCTTATTTTAAATACAATGATAGTGTGATATAGAAGGCGAATATGTGGTTGTGTTATGGTGATGATAAGGTAAATTGATTAATGCACTTTATTTAAGGTTGGATAACTCATCGATTAATGATTTTTAAATGAAGTAGTTGGTGTGTGACTATGTCTTTAAGTCTTAATCTTGGATGGTCAATGTCAGAGTCCTTCTTATTTGTGCCTTCCTAGAGGACGTGTTGTTCACATCATTTATGTTGTACGAGGTTGTAATCATTTTATTGCTTGGTCAGTTTTGTCGGGTGGGATATAGACACCTCCAGGTAGCCTTAGTATATATGTATGTGTGTCATTTTTCTGTGTAAAGAATCCAGTGCTGTACCAAGAGTCTCGGGCCCTTTAAAGGTAGGGTTTCCACTCTTGCAACACACCTAACGGGATTACTAGTTTCTTCCTGAGAAGATGACCAGGAGCCTATCTGACCTTCTCTCTCTCCAGAGCAGAGAACTAAGATTAAATGCCCTGCTTTTCTGTGCAGAAATAGTAAGACCTACTACTATGGATTCTTCCCTCTATCTTCATACTGTGCATAACCCAGTATGTCATTAAGTGTTTGTGTAGTGCGCCTTATGTCTTTGGTCATTCATTTGCTTGCATCTACTTGTTGTGCGACCTTGTCTTCTTGTGGTAATATTCGTGGTTGCATCTTGTTGGTTCTCGGGTGGTGACATAGAGTCAAGTGTGTCTGTTACTTCTACATGCGCGCACACACCTTAAACAAAGAAAAAAAAATTGCACCTGTTATCAGAGTTGTTGTCGTAACAAGGAGGGCGTTACATCCACTAGTGAAAGAATATTTATGAAGACCAATAACCAAATTTTGTGTGTCCAACTACTTCAAATACATATAGCTTAGATGACCAAATATTTCATGACAAATTATACAAAAATAATAAACATGTGAAATTAAAATGGAACAGAAGGAAGGCTAAAACAAAGTAAACCTATACAATTGAGAGCTATGATAACATCTTCAATAAGGAACATTAATATCTAGATTCTCTAGTTCTTTAATGGCTACATCATCATGAAAAAATCGTATTGTTTTACCATTACCAAAATGCAAAATATGATAAATATAAAGTAGATTGGTAGAGATTTCAAGAACAAAGAGAATATCATTCATGCACCCAACATATAACTACATGGTTCATTATCCTAAAACATGAATTTTTGTAGAGACTCTGAGTGTGACATGTTAAATCCTACAATTATATGTGGAAGGTAGAAACTCATAAGAATGAGTAATATGATTTGATGCAACACAATGAAGTATATAGTTGTCTAAAGATGCATATAAATATTGAGTAGACAAATCATGCCCTTTACTATATGAGGAAGATGAGGAAGGTTTGGGTACTTGAATGCTATATTTTAACATGACCTCATTCAAAGTTTCTAGTTTCAACCAACATTTGGATTCAACAAGCCAAAATATGGCATAAAAAATATATAGATTTCACTGGACTTCTTCTTATCTTCGAGGTAGAGTTATTGGACATGGAATATGGAGGAAAAACTTCAACATGCCAAAATATGACATAAAAATTATATACATTTCAATTGACTTCTTCTTGTCTTGAAGGTCGAGTTACTCGACCTGGAAGATGAGGAAAAACATTTTATTTTTTCGTGATGTTTGTAGGGAGACTCACTAGGTTGAGAAAAAATATTTCCTTGTTTATCTTATTTTTTGTGCTTACCTTTGGAGGTATTAGCTACACTAACCAACAATATAATCTAATTACATAATCTTAGATTGTTCCCTTTTAAGAAACTCACATAAAATCTCAAAAGAGTAGGTTTTAAACTCATGTCCAAGTGCATCCATAGTAAAGTAAATTATAGAACAAAATACCAGTAAAGGAGCTTTTATCTTGGATATAATAAAGAAAATCCACTCTTGATATAATTTTTTTTCTGCAAACCTTTTCACTTCTACCAATATTAAACTAATTTCGGCAAGGTAATATTCAATGGAAACATGATCATCAAGTACAAGTGGTGAAAATTATCCTTTCAATTGTGATGATTGAAATTCATTGTCACTACCAAATAAAGGAGCCAAGTTGTCCCAAATTTATATTGGAGTTTTAAATTCAATAGTACGAAACAACAAAATATCTAAAGAATTCAATCCAATCAAACCCATGTCTTCAACAAGTTTGTTTCAATAAGTAAATCTATCAACTTGCTTGGTAAGCACTAGTTGAGCCTCAACTGATATTTTCCAAAACCCTTTAGGTTGCAACAATTGTTGCATATTGATTTTCTGTATGTGATAATTATGGGGATTTAAGAGCTCACTAGTATTTTATTCCACCATTTTGCCAATAGAAAATACAAAAAGAACACTATATATGTATCTCTGGAATGACAACTTTGTTTTGAGATAACTCAAACAATGATAACAACACATTATTGGTTATAATCACATTCCAATGGGCCAAATTTCCATAAAATCAAATAGTATTTAACTTTTTTTTTAAGTTGTTGTTTTTTCTCTCTCTCTCCCTCTCTCCATCTCTCTATATATAATCAAATAAAATATTCACCAAAAAAAGACTGAATAGGAAATGTAATATCATACAAATAAAAAATGTTCTCTATGAGGGAGGCCTCATGCATACTAGTAATGTGAGAGATAACATATAAACAATATAGCTATACAAGATTCTAGAGGCCTCAATCACTCTATTGCTTTGATTTGAAGTCTTTTGCAACTAGATTCTAGTGCTTGAGTTTTTAATTTTGTACAAGATGATTGTTGTTTAATAGGGAGACTTGCCAATGAAATATGAATTACCCATACAACAATTAATGCAGAAGAAAAAACAACTTTAGATGATACCAAAATTAGTGTAGAATAGTTGAACTTGATAATTAACCAAAAATTGTTGGTATATGTGAATGTGAGAAGGAAAAAACCCAATACACCTATGAGCTTGAACTCCCCAATATCTACCACCTCAATTTAGCATTGTCTAGAATGACTATGGATATAGTAAGATGCTCATTGTTCAATATGTGAAAATACAAAAGGAATGAGATAGAGAATTGATGAATGGGGAGCTTGATATCTACTTTACTTAGAAAAAAGCATCGAAATTGGTTGAGTAAATTCATAAATTTGGACACTCAATCCTTAATGTTGTATGTAGAGGAGGCTATCTTAATTGATATGAAGATAAACAATGACACTATCTAGGACAGTAAAGGAACATAGATCAACTTTCTCCTCTTCTATTTTATCTAACCTGAATCTTGAAGATATGATCTAGATCTTGAAGTTCAGACAGCTTGAAAATATCTCTCAAAAAAAATGAGAAGGTATTTTCATAGAATTTGTTGATACCATGATATATTTAAAAGAATATCTTAGGAAAAAAAGACATCACAAAAAACAAAAAACCTTATACAAGACAAAATGAAAATGATTTGCTAGATTTGTTGTAATTAAATACAAGACAATGTCTCCTATATAACAATGGAAGAGGTCTATTATTCACAAAGAGGTATGTGTCACACCTTGGACGATAAGGATGCCTACATGAGTATACGACTAAGACTAGTTGGCTACATTGTAAAAGAACACTAATAGCTATAACTTGAATTTTGAATAGACCATGTGATCATTTCCCCCTATTTAGTTACAACATAAGAGGGAGGGTGTGATCCCTGTGTCTCCTTCTCTAAAGAGAAGGAACAACAATATGGGACAGTATTTTCCTTGTGGGAAGAGTTAGGGGCTACGAAGACCTGATTGACACATAATCCTTCCATGTGGAGGCATTGGCATGGGCATTTCATTGATTTATACATGCCACTTAAGTGCATTCCATTGCAATGTCATGGGTCTAGGTACTACACTTTGTTAGGAGGTTGATGGTGGTGGGGTTTGTTGTGTATCAAGCTAATTCATTTATGAACATTTCAATGGGACTCCTAGCTAAAAGAAGTGAATTGTTTCTAAAACAAAAATATCAAGTGCATATAATAACTCATCTCTTCTAACTTATAAATATAATTGTCAAAAAGAGGAAGGAAGGAGAACAATCATGTCCCAACCCTATCTTACAATTAATTTCTTTGAATTAGTCCTAGTAGAATGTTTTAATATCGAATAACTAAATTTGATATATGGTACTTTGAGCAAAAAAATTGATAAAGTTTTAAATGGTCAAATTGATATCTCAAACCTTAACAAGAAAATGATAAAAATGAAATTTTCTTAAATCTCCTTAGTTTTGATAACTCGAGAAGTTATGTAAATTCATATTATAAAGATTTTGAAAATTTATAATTCCTTTTTAAATAAATTGTTTTTTCTCTACCCTCTATATATTATAAAGATACCAAGCTCTTTCATCATGGAGCATGCTAGGATTTTTCCAATCCATTTCACTATGTAAATCATAAAATATATTTTTGTATTTTAACATTGTTAATTGTTTTCTTTAAATTAACTATAACAAAGAAATATCTTTAATCTTCTTAAATAAAACTTATTAAATCCATTTTATTGTGAAATACTTATTTAAAATATTTATGATTATAAAATATATAAAGAGTTATATATATATATAATTAAAAAACATTCATTCTAAAAATATTAACTAACTAATAAAATTTTATAATTAATTTAAATAATTTAAAACGTTACTATTAATTAATTACCGAGTATATTTTTAAAAATGAATTTTTGTGACCAAACCGCTAAAAATAGGGCATATCCGTAACCATCGTTTCCCAATAAGAAAATCTTTAACCTAAGCATCACCATAAGAATAGCTGGAACCTCTATTGAAAAGAAGAATTTCATTCATTCTTCCTCCATTTGTTATTACCATTATTAACGTTACATGTTACCATTTTAATTCGGTAAATAGAATAATAAAAATGACAAGTAAACTTTCAATTTATGTTAAAATAATTATAAAAGAGAAAAGAGTGTTAGTATTGTTAAAGTTAACGGGGTTAAATATATATCCATGTGTACTACTTTTAATATGATATTTTGATCTGTTTTTAGTTAGAACATGTTAATTGATTATTATTCAATTTTCAAAATGTTTTGGTGATTTTAAATTGATTTGTAATTTAAAAAACAAAAATATTGTGTCTAAACATTAATAAGATGAAAATTTGTACTTCTTTATTTGAAATTTTGTAAGATTTTTTAACTTTTTTTTTAAATAGAAAATTGACTCAAATTTATATTAGAGTATAAATTCGTTTACATAACAAAATGTTTCTGGACAAGTTCTCATGCGAGCCTAGATACAAAAAAAATAGTAAACCATTCGAGAGAATAACAATAACAGTCTATACCTAAACTCAAAGATACCTACAGAAAAATGAGGAAAGGATAAATCTTGCATATCAGAGACAAAAATACAAAATTCTACTATTCATTTTGCCCCCTAGGTCGGAGATGGTTCAAAAAAGTTAATATTTGTGTGTTGAATTTCGGTCCCATTTACCCAAAGAAAATAAGCTAGTGTGCCTACATGTTCCTTGAGTGCCTTCTTTGAGAGAAAGTCCACCTGTTTGTTGTGATCCTTGAAGATGTGCTGGAAATTTACATCTTTGAAGGTACTCACGAGTTCTTTTTTTTGTTTGTTTCCATCCCTCCAAGTTTACCGCAAGCAGTTGACCCTTTTGATTTATCCAATCAATTAGAAACTTTGAGTCACCCAATACTAGAAGTTTTTGAGTCAACCAAATGATTGCCAAAGTGAGTGTAGCCCATAATCCCAAGAGCTTGGCCTTTGTGTTTCTGTCGGCTCAGCAGATTATGTACCCTTTTAAAACCTTGCTTGAAATAAGCTTTATGATTCCCCCTGCACCACAACACTGGCCATTTGAATGGGCTACACCATCAAATCAAGCAATATCGAAGCCTTCAAACATCCAAAAATTGTAAGTTTTGATTTGTTTAACTTGTAAATTTGAAGGTTGCCAGAAGTAGGATCCCAAAGTCCTTTGGAGTACTACGATAGGAGAGGGGATTCGCTCCTCAAATATAGTATGGTTTCTCTCTAACAAAGTGTGCCAACACACCATCGTTGCGAGGATGAGGGGTGTTGTGTAAATTGTTGACTAGCTGCTAAAGCAGTCTATGATAATGTGGCCTTCCCATTTTAAATTTAAATGATAGAGGGAAAAAACATGATTCCATACCTCCTTTGTGAAGGGGAAATGGATCAGTATATGGTCGATGTCTTCAATATTACAGTTTCAAAGTTGTCAAAGCCCCAAGCCCTCCTAGCCTTTTTTCTGAAGCGAGTCCCAAGAGAGCACCTTGTGATTTGTAGCCAGCTACAAAAAAATCTTTATTTTAAGTTGAATCTTCCATTTCCATAGCTTTTTTAACCATCCATTGGTAAATGGGATGTCCATAGAATTTATGAGTGCATTGTAGATGTTCTTGACTGATATGCTTCTAGAGGAGTCACCACCCGTCCACATCAGGGAATTCATCTTGTTCCTGAGAAGGATGCATGCGCCTCTTAAGGTCGTGCAGTAATAGTTCCACTATGTTGCTAATTCACCCATGAGGCCGAGTGCATTATTGTTTTTCCAAATATATGGAAAGGAAACCATGCTAGAAGGGTTCACACAATTGAGCTCAAATTGTAATATTAATTCTATTTAGATGAGAAATCACAGTGGCTGATAGGAGGGAATGGTCCTCCAGGCCAATTAATTTTTCCATGCCAATTAAAATTTGTTGAATCGATCCTGGGCTCCATCGCAACTAGTGAAAAATGGTAGGGATATTACTCATGAGGCCAGAACAGAAACTAGAGGCCACATCTTGTTTATGTAATAATCGTATTAATTTAAACATCAATTTATTCCATAAACTAAAACAGTAACTTCTACTTGAATGCAGAAAACTCAATAATTTCTTATAATTCAGCACATACGCATGTTAAATTTATCAACTAATAATAATTTCATAACAGAATGAAGCAAATACTTAAATTAACATACCTTGGTCTTATGCTAACCCTCCGCTTGTCTTGTTGACCTTCTTTCTGCTGCCTTGCCCAGCTTGAAGCCACGAAGCAACTCTGCCCAAACTGTGTTTCCCCTCTGCCAACTAGGACAATTTCCTAGCTCCAGGATACCATATGGATATCTTGGCCCCCATGCCCAAAACCCCCAGCAATATGGTGCCACTGTACATTCCATTGTAGGGTGTGGACCCTAGTTATGATTAAGAGGGGTGGAAGCATTTTCCACCATGTATCCTCCGAAAACTGAATTCATGGGAGGATGGTGTTAGTTCATGCTCCCCAAGACGTGTGATCATGACTGTCACATGCCTTCTAGGGAATCTTGGTCAATATAGTGACACTTCCTCTTACGGGTTCTATTTGGAGTTACGTCAATATAGTTGACGCTCCAAGATAGTCTAGCAGAGGAAGGATAGGAATCGAGATGGAAGTAAGTTAGGGAGGAAGGATGAGTAGTAATAGTTGAGAAGGTATGGAGATCTGTCTTGTGGTGGAATTTAATGTTTTCCCTTCAAAAAAAAAAAAGAGAGAAATGTGTATATATGAATATTCAGTATTACGTAACTAAACCATAGTCGTTTAAATAAAATTGTTGAACCGGATAATAGTAATTAAAGGATTTCTCAAACAATTGATTGGTTTGTCATCTTTTATAAAAGACTAGTCTTGCTGATTGGATTGGATGAATACATAAATTACTAAAGGATGATAGTTTTGATCATTAGTACATGCACAAGACTTGTATGTACTAGCTACACATGCATTTCTTGTACATATAAACTAGTATGTATGAGTTTTCTTGACTTACTTACTGATAATGTCGATTAATTGTTATGAATGTGTGAACCATGTTTCTTTTCCTTTGACCATAAGATACCTTAACTTCGGGGCGAAGTTTCCTAAAGGGTGGGTTTATGTAACAACCCTAGTTGAATATATGTTTAAATATTACTAAGTAAAAACTAATTAGGTGATTAATTGTCTTAACATGGTTTTAACTAAACAAAGATTGGCATAATAATATTAATTAAATATTTATTAATTAATTAATTGTTATAATTTTGTTAATTAATTAATTAAATTAATTACCCATCACATTGAATGAATAGGGTAATAAATTTAAAAGGGTTAATAAATTTAATTGTTTAAATTAAAAGATTACGTATACGGAGGGGATAAGGAGCATTAAGAAATAAGGATAAGGATAATTAATAAATAAGGATAAGGATCATTAATAATGGGATAATGCATTAATAATCGGATAAGATAATAAATGTGTAGGTGAGGAAATAAATGAGGAGAAAGGGTGGTGAAGGAGGGATATGAGCGAAGGAGGCTTGTGGGAAGGGGGATCTTTTTTTGGGGAGGGTTCTTTTGGATTTGCGGAGGAGAGTTTGAGTCAGTAGTCGGGAAGGATTAGTACATGGGTCACTGGTTTGTTGGGGGTTTTGGGCACGGGGGCCAGGATATCCATATGGTATCCTGGAGCTAGGAAGTTGTCCTAGTTGGCAGAGGGGAAACACGGTTTGGGCATAGTTGGTTCATGGCTTCAAGATGGGCAAGGCAGCAATAGGATGGTCATCAAGACAAGCTGAGTGTTATCATTAGACCAAGGTATGTTAATTTATGTATTTTTTTTATTCTATTATGAAACTATTATTAGTTGATAAATTTAACATGTGTATGTGCTGAATTATAAGAAATTATTGAGTTTTCTTCATTCAAGTAGGAGTTATTGTTTCAGTTTATGGAATAAATTGATGTTTAAATTAATACGCTTATTACAGTTTATGGGAGGCTTTCCGTAACCAGGCAGTAACAATAGTGTTTTTTAAATATTTTTCCAGAAGAATGTCATGCCATAGACCTTCGTGCATCATGGATCACCAGAGTGTGTTGGCAAGAAGAGTCAAGCCTAAAAGAACAATATTTTGTATCCCCCAACCTCCCCGATCCTTTGGCTTTGACAATAGATCCCATCTACAGAGGTGGAACTAATGTTTATCAATATTTCCTTTCCATAAAAAATCGAACATCAGTTTAGGGATTCGACTTAGAATTTTGCGTGGGATACACTCCAAGGACATCCAGAAGATTGATTGGTTTTCTAGTACATGTTTTACCAGTATAATTCAACCTCCCAGTGATAGCCAACTGTTACACCAAATCCCAATTTTCTTTTCCAGTTTTTCCACAAGCCAATGCCAGTCAGCAAGTTTTGAGGAACCTGGCTTTAGATTGTATCTGAGATACTTGAAGCCCAATTTTAGTTCGACAAAGGAGAAAGGAGTAGCCATCTTGAAAGGAATGAGGTATGCCTCTTCTAAACCCCAGTAGTGAACATTTGTTTTTGAAATGTTTATGCTCAGCCCAAAAACCAAACAAAATAACTATGGGATCTCAGATATCGCTGTCAATTCCATGATATTAGCCTTTGATAAAATTAGTACATCGTCTACAAGCATAATATGAACAATATTTATAAAATTTGTAACCTTTATACCTGAAATTTCTCCTTCGGATATGCTCTTTTTAAACATAAGCGTGAGTCCCTCCATGATTAGAATAAATAAATACGGGGAAAGTGGGCAACCCTTTCGAAGCCCCCTTTCACTCTTGAAAAAGTCTGTCGCCTCATCATTTATTAGCACAACAAAAGTACGCTAGTAACACAACTCATGATCCAATCAGTCAAGTGTGTGCCAAACCCTGCTATGAGTAAAATCAGTTTTAGGTACTCCTAGTCAATGCTATCATAGGCTTTTTTTAAATCCATTTTCATCACCAATGACTTAATGCTCTTTTTTTTA
>ML786575.1:1126130-1138235 GCA_009831015.1 Picea engelmannii | reverse complement strand
TATTGTGATCCCTATAATTTTAAACCTTTTTTTATACCTCATGGACCCATACCCTTCCTGAAAACCTTATTTCCCACTTATCCCATTGGTTTCCTCTTGTTTCCTTGATCATAGTGGTATATATTACTTATATCTAATTTTTTCTCTGTGGACCCACCCCTCATCCCCTCATGTCTCCCACTCTGCAATAATAAACCAATCAGAAACTGAATAATGATCTTATTTACCTTCAGGCCTAAGTGAATAATGGCATTCTTTCCTTTCATGCCAAAATGGAATACATCCAGGAACAACTAGGTAGCCACATTGATGAATTCAATTCCACCCCTGAACAATTCATGAAACAATTTTAGGATCATTCCTCCTTGGACCTACCTCTCTATACTGAAGGTGTTGACTCCAACCAACCTCTGCAGTCTCATTCCAACTCCCTACCTTATGACCCTCATCTTTATACAGTTGAGGTGAACAAATTTAATGGCTTAGATCCAACAACCTGGGTCACTCATATGGAACACTACTTATCCCTTCATGGAATTACTGATGAGTTGACCAAACTTCATGCTAAGGGTATGTTTCTTGGTCACAATTTGTTACCAGGTTGTATGAATTCTTTGACATGCACACCCACCATTTTGGATATGTGACTAAGTTGAAACAGTCTAGAACAATGGAAGATTTTATTATATCCTTTGATCACTTGGCTTTCCAAATGAACGACATGACAAAGGATTTCTTTTGGGAATTGTTTATTAGTTGTCTCAAGGATGAAATATGATCCCACATCATAATGGATCTCCCATAGACTTTGTTGGAAGAAATTGAATGTGCCAAGGAGGCACAATAGGTCATATTGGCCTAGATAAAAAATAATTCTTTTGTTCCCCACCCTAAACCCACCATCCCTTCCCCTCAAACCACTCCTATCAAGCTCCAAAAATTAACACATGTGGAAATGGATGAATTTCAACTCAACAATATTTTCTATAACTATGATGATAAATACTCTCCAAGGAACACGTGTAAATAACATAAACATTTTATGGCCATTTTAGAGGATGTTTTAGATGAAAATGTTGAGGTTTCACCTAAAGCAATGCTACCCCAAAAAGATGATCTTACACTTCCCTCTAATCCTCCTCAAGTTGAACCATTGATTACATTGAAATCTCTTAGTAGATTTTCTGCTCCCCAAACCCTCAAATTTATTGCTTACATTAAGAACCAAAAATTCATCATCCTAGTTAATAGTGGAAGAACTCATAATTTCATTCACCACACCCTTGCCAAAGAAATCAATTTCTATATCTGTGATGTCAACAATTTTCAAATCATAATTTTCAATGGTGATTCCATGAAATGTGGGGGGCATTGTGCAAATGGGTTCCTACAAATTGGTGAGTGTAACCAGAAATATCACATGTTTTCTAGTGACATGTGTGGTTGTGATAATGTGTTTGGTGTTGAATTCTTATGCACTCTTGGCCCCATAACCATGGATTTTAAGGATTTAACCATGAAATTCTAACATGACAACCAAAAATATAAACTCCAAGGAATTACAATAGGTTCTCTGAGATCATTAAATCCCATTGAATGGAAAAGTTACTCAATTCCCATTTCATGGAAAAGTTACTCTAAAATGTTCATTCTTGCATCATTTCCCAACTCCATTCCATTCAAGAAGTTGAGACACCCCCATTACACCCCAAACTTCAATCTATCATTTCCCACCATCACATTATTTTCCAAAATCCCAGAGCCTTCCCACCTCCCACATTGGCCATGAAAATTCCATTCCTTTAATCCTAGTCATTATTCATCCCAATGTTTTCCCTTATCATCATCCCTTTGATTAAAAAAATGAGACTGATAAAATTGTCCATGAATCATTAGAAGTGAGTGTTATCCATCCTAGTACCATCCCCTATTCTTCCCCTTTTCTCATGGTCCTCGATATGGAAGGAACTTGGCACATGTGTCCTGATTTTCATTCCCTCAACAAACTTGCCATCAAGGAAAAATTTCCCATTCCCATCATAGATGACATTCTAGATGAACTTAGTGGGGATCAATATTTTACCAAAGTTGCCTTCCTTCTGGCTACCGCCAGATATGTATGAAGGATGAAGACATTCCCAATACTACATTTCACAATCATGATGGACACAATGAATTCTTGGTTATACCCTTTGGTCTCTGTAATCCCTCCTCGACTTTTCAAAGTCTCATGAATCATGTCTTTCATCCTTTATTCCGTCACTTTGTGTTATTTTTCTCTGATGATATTCTCATCTAGAGTAAAATGTGGCTATCCCATCTCACCCATGTATATCAATTTTTCCATCTCCTCTCTGAGCATAAAATATTCCTAAAATATTATAAAGGTTCTTTTGGTTTCTTTGAATTTGAGTACTTGGGCCATATTGGTGGCAAGGATGGTGTAAGGGTGTATCCTAAGAAAATTGAATCTATGCCAAATTAGCCTCTCCATAAAACTCTTAGAATTGTTCATGGTTTCCTAGGTTTAACATGATATTATCACAATGTTGTTCATAATTATGGAAAAATTGTAGCCCCTTCCAGAACTCTCCTTAAAAATAATTCTTTCAGTTGGACTCTAGCATCTCACTAATCCTTTGAAACCTTGAAAAATGCTATGTGCACTAATCCTGTACTATCACTACCTGACTTCACCAAGACCTTTGTTTCATAATTTGATGCATCAAGGAGAGGAATCATGGTAGTCATCATGCAAGGGGGATGAGATTTATCTTTCACCAAAAAATAGTTATCGAACTGACATTTGGGCCAACCAATTTATGCAAAGTAAATGTTCGTTATTTTTCATGTTGTGGATATTTGGTGCCCTTATTTATTGGGACAACACTTCCTTGGAGAAATAAAAATGGGTGACCAAGTTTTTTGGATATGATTATGAGATTCTTTACAATAAGGGAAAATAAAATGTGGTTTCTAATGATCTTTCTAGGAAATATGAATAAGAAGGCTCCCTCTTTTCCCTTTCATTCATTATCATTAACTGGCTTCAGGATGTTCACCAAGAATGGTTGCAAGACTCCAAAATTTATAGCCTAATCCAAAAAATTTAACATGATCCCCAAGCTACTCTAGGGTATTCTTGGCATAATGAAGAGTTTCTCTATAAAGGTCGCTTGTATTTACGAAAATAGTCATCTCTTAAATCCAAGGTGTTCTTTGAGTTTCATGCTTCACCTACAACTAGCCATTCAGATTTTACAAAAAACTTATGAACTGGTCAAATGATATTTATTCTAGGACAGTATGAAATATGACATCCACACCTTTGTGGCTGAAAGTGATACATGTCAGCACAATAAGGGAGAGACTCTAAAACCTCATGGTAAACTCCAATTTCTTTCACTTCAAACCTACTATTTGGATGGATAATTCTATGGATTTAATTGTTGGATTTCCCAAATTAGGAAATAAGTTCATCATAATGGTGGTAGTGGATTGTCTTTCCATATATGCTCATTTATGTGCTCTTCAACACCCATTCAAAATATCCGTAGTTTCTCAATTGTTTGTGGATAATATCTTCAAACTACATGGCATGCCTCATTCTATCATTTTTTACCATAATCTCACTTTTAGCAGGAATTTGTAGAAAGAATTATTTAGGCTCGAGGGAACCCAATTGCGTATCATCTCATCCTATAGTTCCCAAATTGATGGCCAAATAGAAGTGGTCAACAAGTGTTTGGAAACATATTTGAGGTTTTTTGAATTTGATAGACAACATCAATGGCTTCACTGGTTACCCCTAGCTAAATCTTGGTACAAAACCTGTTATTATACTACCACTCACATGACTCCTTTTGAAGTAGTCTATAGAAAAAATCTGCCATCATTTCTCCGATGTACATTCCTGTTGTCTCCAAGGTTCAAGAGGTTGACCACAATCTTATAGTTCACATGACCATTCTCCATAATATATAATAAAATTTCGTCATGGCTCAAAACTGCATGAAGCAACAGAAAGATCAAGGTCATTTCATTCATCTACAACCATACAAGAATATTTCACTCAAATCCCAATAGTGTTAGAAAATTTCCCCAAAATGTTATGGTCCTTAAACTATTCTCAAATGTGTGGGGCCAATTGCCTATAAATTAGCTTTACCTAGTCACTCCAAGCTACATCTTGTTTTTAATGTCTCATGCTTGAAGAAATTGATTTGCACCAAGTGCTACACCCATACCAACCTACCAGAGTTGAATGAATAAGGTTCCATTTGGTTGCAACCACAAGATGTATTGTACAAGCAAGAGTATTGTCTCCATCAATGCACCATCCATGAGTTTTTGGTTCAATGGAAGGATACTCCACCAGAAGGTTCCACCTGGGATTTTTCTACCATTCTAAAACATTTTCATCATATTAAGCCTTCAGTACAAGGTTCTTTTTCAAGGGTGAGGGTATGTTTGGGACCTAACCTCCCTAATCCTTCATATAGATAGAATAATACATTTTCCATTTAATAAAGGTCGACATTAGTTAGTAAGGTCGATTTAATAAATGTGAAAAAAAATTTGATACTCAGAGGGGGGGTGAATCAATATCAATTATAATTTATCACCTTTCAAAACATTTAACTTTTCAATCAAATAAATGCATCCCAATATATAGTAAAGAGAAGAAGAATAAATGCACAACGCACACCAAATTTAATGTGGAAATAAACCAGAAAATGATTTTATTATATAATAACAAGATTACATTCATAGGAAGCTATGACTTCAAATATTATCCATATCCAACTAGAAGAAGGCACTAACCCCATGATATATAGGAACCAACTTGAAGGAGGCTACAAGTCCCTAGATTCTCTAGTTCCAACTCAAAGGAGACTCCAAGACCCTTTTCTTTCCCCTTCCTTCCACCATAAAATATGTATATAAAAGAATCAACATGTCACTGCCAATGTCTCTTTCACTATCATTGATACATCATCCTCATTAAACTGGGTCCACATAGAGATCCTGGTTCTACATGGGTCAACATACAAAACCCAACAACCACATAAAAACATGTGCCAATCATGTGCCAAAATATCCAAATATGAGCCTCACAAACTAGGTCCACATAGAGATCCTAGGCTCACATGTGTCCACATATAAATGCCAACAACCTCATGACAACATCAAGGAAACATGACAACCTCATAAAATAGCATACAACAACACCACGACCTTACAGAAACATCACAACCTTATAACATACCTTGAGAATAAGAAATACCTTAAGAAAATCCTTTAGACTTCTCTTGCACACCAAAAGACACCCCAAACACCTTGTGTGCACCCCAAACTTGATATATTTCTTGGTTTCCATAAAAAATAAAAATTTTATGTTGCATTTATAGTAATTTTGTCCCCAAAAATTAGCCTACAATAAAAATTATACAATCCGATGGCTACTTACCAAAACAAGAGTAATCCGAGAAGTGCTCCAAGTCACTATACCACCGCACAGAGTAAGGTCATGAAATAGAATAAAAACACATAACTCTACTTAGAGTAGGTTTACATGAAAATGATAATGGACCTCGGTTCTACCCTAAGATACCCATATTGAATGTGGTCAGTGTAACGATGAATTGCACCATGTGACAGTAGCGATGTGGTGTGTTTGGGTTAGATGAGGGAACCTGGTGACTCTCGTTTTCTCATCCACCCCATTTAATTGCCAATCAGAGATTTAATTCCGTCTGTCAACAAATCGAGTCCCTTTTAATATATTTATCCATGAGGACAAGTCTGGAACTCCTCAAACCCATCATCTCCTAGTCTAGTTGGTGTCAGTGGTTGGACTTAGTTAAGTATGGTAAGGATCAATCTACTGCCAACTTAGGGTTCACTTTCAACTAGGAGTTCTATTGGGTTACGAAGGCTCTCAGTCGACCAAAGAAAATTCCTCCAAGTCTGTGGTCACCTATGTAAAACCCAACCCAATAAACCCAACACTAAAGCAAGGATTATGTTTACCCTTTTTATGTTGATAAAGTTCCTCGGGATCTTGCAGTTCAAGTAGGCATGCGCAGGCGGAAGTGGGTGTTAAAGAGGAGGATGAAATCTTAATTCATATTCCTATGTATATTCCCTTTTTACTACAATATAACCATTTAACCCCTTACCAAGGTGAGCATAACTTAAATAAAAGTTCAAGAGTAAACACTAGACTATGGTTCTGCAATATTAGGAAATAAATTTGAATACACCAAGTAGCATAGTTTTAAAATCAAGGTTATTCCTCTTATTGTAAATCTAACATACATACTTAGAACATAATGTACTTAGAAAAAAAATAATTTAATGACAAAATTGGGGTTTATTATAGATGTTGACATGGTGGGGAAGTGGGACACGTGTCACCCAGGTTTGATATGCTTTGCGGTGATTTTGGTGGGTTTCACCTATCCATTTGATATCCATAGATTGGCTCTAACAATTCTCTACTAGAGGGATGTCACGACATCTAGTCAGGATTCTTAAATGCTTGATGACAGATTCAAATTGTTGATCGGTCTCACTTAAAAAAAAGGTCCAAATGGATTTAGATCATCCATTGCAAGGGCGCATTTGGATTTTTGTAGGATTGGACTTAAATGAGAATATGAGAACATGGATGTGAGGAAAAACATTGACCTTTGAACAGAGTAATGGGAGATTGAACGAGGACCATTGATTTTTCCATGTTCCAAAGAGAAAATTGGCTAAGGCATGAAAATTTTTAGGATGGAGCCACCGTGGACATGTGTCACCTTTTTATTCTCCCATATTGTTACTAACGTGGTGGATAAGGGGAAATATGTCACCCATATTTGAGAATTTTACCCCTGCATGTGGTGGTCTTCGCATGTCCATGTGGTATATTTGGATTGGCCCTCACACCACCCTATTGGCTGGATGATTTGACACCTGGCCAAAAATTTTGGTCTTTTGGATCAGATTTGGACTGTCGATGGGGGGAACACTTATTTAAATATTTATTTTCGATCGAAGGATCCTCCTTGGAGTGCTTGAGGCTTGGATCCAAATGTGACTCTGAAGAGGGTACCCCAAAACTATATATTGACCATTGATCTTGGCAAAGTGTGCATGATAATATCTTAGACATTGGTCTTTTGAGGTATGAAGAATTGTTATTTCTACACTATTAGGCCGTGGTATTGTGATAAGCCCCCTAGACTATAAAATTAGCGTATTTTCGGGTGCACAAGCCCTTTTTTCCTATGCCAAGCCATTTTGGGATTCTATAATCCCCTTTTTCACCGTGATAATCTTTTGAGGGATTAATTTCTTGTTATACACACCAAGGCATGGATTTTCTTGTTTTAGAGGTTTTTGACATCGACTTTTTGTCGCTAGATAATCTGATCTCAGCCTTATAACCTCATCTATCCTTCATTTGATTGTAGGAACAAATAAAATACTAACACATGCAACCATTCCTAATGGAAATCAACTACTCTTAATATAAAAGAGAATACAGTTTTTAGAATTTTATTATTCTGCAACTATTTCTTCCTTCCTGATTCTATGGTCATTTCTTTTTCCAAATATATTTTGGAATAAGACCCTATGGTTGGTAGTATTAAAATATCTTGAACATGAAAATTTATTAGTGGAGAAGAAGACAATGTGGAGTTGAAGTGCTCATCAAAATGAAAAATTCTTTGAAACAATAAATATCTATAAATAGGATAAAATAAGCCACATGGCTTCATATTATCATATTAACCAACAAATATTAGTGGTTGTCTCTTCCTCTACATAGCTTTACATATTTCATCTAGACTTGAGACCCACGTTGAACTACCAAATACTCTAAAAGAAGAGACATTGTGTTGAACATGGCTCCAAGATTCATTTGAAGTAACATGCAACACTTCCTTACAAGGCATACGCCTTTGAATGTAATTGGAACAATTGACTACTTCATCCTAGAAACAAGGTTCCATGTTCTTGGACAAAATTATGTAGTTTTCCATCTCTTTCAGTGTCCAATTCTTTCCTTAAATATCAACATTTTACTAAGGGGTTTATGGAATAGAGTGTTAATGTTGAATTCCATGATCTCTACAAAAATATCCTTGAAGGCCTGATTGATATACTCCACCCCATTATCAATGCATGGTTTCTGGACAAAAAGAGAGGTATGCTTCTCAACAAAATACTTGAAGGTATTAAAAGTAGTGAAAACTTCACCATTATAATTAAACTAATTACAACCAAGAGAAATGCGAGAATTAATAAATTAAAGCGAGTGAATACTGAGCCCATAAAAATCAATGAGTTAGAAATGACATGAGATCACTATGTACCAACTCAAGTGGTGCACATACAAGAACTTAACGTTAGGAGATAAATCTTTATGTTGTTTTCCAAGAACAAAACCTGACAAACTCCACTAGTGAAAGAATATTTATGAATACCAATAACCAAATTTTGTGTGTCCAACTACTTCAAATACATATAGCTTAGATGACCAAATCTTTCATCAAAAATTATACAAAAATAATCAACATGTGAAATTAAAATGGAACCAAAGGAAGGCTAAAACAAAGTAAACCTATACAATTAAGAGCTATGATAACATCTTCAAGAAGGAACATTAATATCTAGATTCTCTAATTCTTGAATGGCTACATCATCATGAAAAAACTCTATTGTTTTACTATTACCAAAATGCAAAACATGATAAATATAAAGTAGATTGGTAGAGATTTCAAGAACAAAGAGAATATCATTCATGCACCCAACATATAACTACTTAGTTCATTATCCTAAAACATGAATTTTTGTAGAGACTCTGATTGTGACATGTTAATTCCTACAATTATCTGTGGAAGGTATAAACCCATGAGAAATTGTAATATGATGTGATGCAACACAATAAAGTATATAGTTGTAGGAAGATGCATATAAATATTGAGTAGACAAATCATGCCCTTTACTATATGGGGAAGATGAGAAAGGTTTGGGTACTGGAATGATATATTTTAGCATGACATCATTCAAAGTTTCTAGTTTCAACCAACATTTGGATTCAACATGCCAAAATATGGTCGAGTTACTCGACCTGGAAGATGGAGGAAAAACATTTTATTTTTTCATAATGTTTGTAGGGAGGCTCACTAGGTCGAGAAAAATATTTCTTTGTTTATCTTGTTTTTTGTGCTTACCTTTGGAGGTATTAGCTACACGAACCGACAATATAATCTAATTACATAATCTTAGATTGTTCCCTTTTAAGAAACTCACATAAAATCTCAAAAGAGTAGGTTTTAAACTCAAGTCCAAGTGCATCCATAGTAAAGTAAATTATAGAAAAAATTACCAGTAAAGGAGCCTTTACCTTAGATATAATAAGGAAAATCCACTCTTGATCTAATTTTTTTTCTCCAAACCCTTTCACTTCTACAAATATTAACTTAATTTTGACAAGGTAATATTCAATGGAAACATGCTCATCAAGTACAAGTGATGAAAATTATCCTTCCAATTGTGATGATTGAAATTCATTGTCACTACCAAATAAAGGAGCCAAGTTGTCCCAAATTTATATCGGAGTTTTAAATTCAATAGTACGAAACAACAAAATATCTAAAGTATTAAATCCAATCAAACCCGTGTCTTCAACAAGTTTGTTTCAATAAGTAAATCTCTCAACTTGCTTGGTAAGCACTAGTTGAGCCTCAAATGATATTTTCCAAAACCCTTTAGGATGCAACAATTGTTGCATATTGATTTTCTATATGTGATAATTATGGGGATTTAGGAGCTCACTAGTATTTTATTCCACCATTTTGCCTATAGAAAATACAAAAAGAACACTATATATGTATCTCTGCAATGCCAACTTTGTTTTGAGATAACTCAAACAATGATAACACCACATTATTGGTGATAATCGCATTCCAATCGGCCAAATTTCCATGAAATCAAAAAGCATTTAAATTTTTTTTTAGTTATTGTTTTTTTTCTCTCTCTCCCTCTCTCCATCTCTCTATATATAATCAAATAAAAAATTCACCAAAAAAAGACTAAATAGGAAATGTAATATCATACAAATAAAAAATGTTCTCTATGAGGGAGGCCTCATGCATACTAGTAATGTCAGAGATAACATATAAAAAATGTAGCTACACAACATTAGTCACAAAGTTAGTGCCAGTAAACTTGAATTTCAATCACTCTGTCGCTTTGATTTGAAGTCTTTTGCAACTAGATTCTACTTCTTGAGTTTTTAATTTTGTAAAAGATTATTGTTGTTTAATAGGGAGACTTACCAATGAAATATGAATTACCCATATAACAATTAATGCAGAAGAAAAAAAACAACTTTAAATCATACCAAAATTAGTGTAGAATAGTTGAATTTGATAATTAACCAAAAATTGTTGGTATATGTGAATGTGAGAAGGAAGAAACCCAATACACCTATGAGCTTGAACTCCTCAATCTCTACGACCTCCATTTAGCATTGTCTGGAATGAATATGGATATAGTAAGATGCTCATTGTTCAATATGTGAAAATATAGAAGGAATGAGATAGAAAATTAATGAACTCGGAGCTTGATATCTACTTCACTTAGAAAAAATCATCGAAATTGGTTGAGTAAATTCATAAATTTGGACACTCAATCCTTAATGTTGTATGTAGAGGAGGCTATCTTAATTGATATGAAGATAAACAGTGGCACTATCTAGGACAATAAAGGAACATAGGTCAACTTTCTCCTCTTCTATTTTATCTGACGTGGATCTTGAAGATATGATCTAGATCTTGAAGTTCAGACAGCTTGAATATATCTCTCAAAAAAATGAGAAGGTATTTTCATAGAATTTTTTGATACCATGATATATTTAAAAGAATATCTTAGGAAAAAAAGATATCACAAAAAACAAAAAACATTATACAAGAGAAAATGAAAATGATTTGTTAGATTTGTTGTAATTAAATACAAGACAATGTCTCCTATATAACAATGGAAGAGTTCTATTATTCACAAAGAGGTATGTGTCACACCTTGGATGATAAGGACGCCTACACGAGTATACGACTAACACTAGTTGGCTACATTGTAAAAGAACACTAACAACTATAACTTGAATTCTGGGTAGACCATGTGATCATTTCCCCCTATTTAGTTACAACATAAGAGGGAGGGTGTGATCCGTGTGTCTCCTTCTCTAGAGAGAAGGAACAAAAATCTTGGACATTGTTTTCCTTGTGGGAGGAGTTAGGGGCTAGAGTGACCTAATTGACACATAATCCTTCTATGTGGAGGCATTGGCATGAACATTTCGTTGATTTATACATGGCACTTAAGTCCATTCCATTGCAATGTCATGGGTCTAGGTAGTACACTTTTTTAGGAGGTTGATGGTGGTGGGGTTTGTTGTGTATCAAGCTAATTCATTCATGAACATTTCAATGGGACTCCTAGCTAAAAGAAGTGAATCGTTTCTAAAACAAAAATATCAAGTGCATATAATAACTCATCTCTTCTAACTTCTAAATATAATTGTCAAAAAGAGGAAGGAAGGAGAACAATCATGTCCCAACCCTATCTTACAATTAATTTCTTTGAATTAGTCCTACTGTTATCGAATAGCTAAATTTGATATATGGTACTTTGAGCAAAATAAATGATAAAGTTTTAAATGGTCAAATTGGTATCTCAAACCGTAACAAGAAAATGATAAAAATGAGATTCTCTTAAATCTCCTTAGTTTTGATAACTCAAGAAGTTATATAAATTGATATTATAAAGATTTTGAAAATTTATAATTCCATTTTAAATAAATTGTTTTTTCTCTATCTTCTATATATTATAAAGATAGCAAGCTCTTTCATCATGGTCCATGCTAGGATTTTTCTAATCCATTTCACTATGTAAATCATAGAACATCTTTTTGTATTTTAACATTGTTAATTGTTTTCTTTAAATTAACTATAACAAAAGATATCTTTAATCTTCTTAAATGAAACTTATTAAATCCATTTTATTTTAAAATATTTATTTAAAATATTTATGATTATAAAATAT